>QNGE01003387.1:0-68945 GCA_008508345.1 Paragonimus westermani | reverse complement strand
GATGATGATGATGATGATGACCCGTAAAAGGAACAGGGAGACCGTCTGATCCACGTGCTTTGTGGGGTTACAACTTGATCTCAAGTGAAACTTCTGTTTCCGAAAGCAGAGGGAGGTCAACATACCAAAGTGCACAGGAGACGCCTGAAAAAGTGGCCAAAGACGCGAGTGGTCATGTTGTTAGAACTGTTCAGCCAAGAGCCCTATGTTGTAGGCTGTGGGTAGGCTCGTCATTGACATTTCATACCGTTCCTCATACACATGGCCCCCTACTACCTGTTGTTCAGACGAGACAAATAACCTTTCGGAACAACTAGTGAAGGTTGTCTGTGTGAGCAACTATTGCAAGACACAGCGCACGGTGTTATTAGAAACGTCGTAGCGTTCGATTCCAGGTAACACAGTCACAAATTTTACTACCACATCCCAAAAACTTTATTTTATGATGCATAAGTATATTACAGTATGCATGCGCTGATTGACTCAATGGCCTCCAATGGTCTTAAGCTCGCATCGGGCGGGACCACCTCACTTTTGTCACTGCGAAATTCACACTGATTCGACTGTTGGAAAAGATCAATTTCATAACAGTCTGAACACCATCGTTGATCGCCACAAACAGTACGAACATCGAACACAAACACAAATACAACCTAAACCCGGCTAGCTGAAAGGAATAATAACAGTTAGCCGATAAGTCTCTGCGCGCCCCCTCCGGTGCATCGTCGACCGGATGTAATAGCCTGGGCTCTCTTGTACGGAAGAAAGATAATTCGTGCGAGTTGGCTTCCTTTACAAGTCATATCGTCCCAATGATTGGTACCTCAGAACACAATGTTTGTTGCCTAAAATGGATGGACAAATGTTACCCAATATACACAAACATTTTACTAGTTTTGGTCCCATTAACAATTAGAAACTACCAGGTCAATTCACAAATTGCGTTCCCAATCGGCTAACCAACCACTTAGGCATGTCCTGCGAACGGTTAGTACTTTAAAAAAATGTCAGTCTCACTTGTTTCACAGGTTGAGGACCCCGTAACCCACTATCACTGATTGGAGATGGTAAGGGCGGCTAACCATGATCCGTTATATGCCTTTTGCTCGGCCAGAGTTGTCTGATGAGTGAAAACAATGGTTGAAGTCGAGCAGTGTTGCACCTACGTGAAAATCGGCTATTTGTTTGTACGATTCAGACAGCTTGCTGCTGAACGGTTAAATTCTAACACAGAGGATTGTATGAGCTAGGTTCCATTCTTCCCTACTTTTATTCCCAAACAAGGACACCGTGTAGTTGTGACGGTTCCGTATCGACTTCAGACTTCCAGAAAGTTCGAATCAGTAGGCATATCTTAAATAAGTATCGTTGATTCACATCAAAGTTAGGGTATGCCCTAGTAAGGGGCAAACGACTTTTCGAGTGCCACGAGTTCAGAGTTCTGCCATAAACTACACGTCACAGAAATTCTACCTACATGTATACACCAGTTTGTCATTCTCACAGAACGTCGACAAACATACTAAACTGCAGAGCACTGCCTTCCAACAAACCCATGTGCAATCTGTCAAAAGTGTGACATGTGTGTCAGAAGAACAGCATCAGTTGGCTAATTCCTAACACCCTCATTGCAAGCCAGGCTGTCTGTATACAGGTGCACTGGCACGTCGGCAAGCCAAAAGTCGCATGACAACTTACAAATAACAAACATCGCGTTTATTCAATAGCCATTAGTTTCAAAAAGAGGTTTACTGTCACGCACACCATCATCAGCCATGAGCCTGGCCAGAAGGAACTGTGGCTCGGGCCGTTGCTCACCGCAACAGTGACGTGGGACATCCTAGAAGAAGCGTTTTTGAAAGTTATAGCATAATACTGATAACGGTTAATGATAATAATGATAATGGACTGGGCAGATGAACCAGAAATGATGTGGGTGCCAGTACGTCATTGACTGTGGCACATCGCCATCTCGGATAGCGTCTCTAACCAACGGTTTGTGTAATCACGAGGACCTTAGTCACACAGACGACACCGATGTTTACCAGTTGTCTTTGCTTTAGACAACGCTTGTTACCGGAGGGCGCGAAAACAACAGAAGAATTGGGGCGTAGAATAGAGGGACAAAGTCATGGTGGCTGAATAGTGTTACTGTCGAGAGAAGGGTAACTTTTGATACATCCCGGTCGTTAATGCCACGGAAGCGGGTTGACTTGGGAGACCCCACCCAGAGCATGTGATTCAAAAGTCTGACATGCGAGACATGATACAGGGTTTTTTTAAGGGGACCCTACCCGAGTCCAATGATTTAAGAATGTTGCCTTACTGCTGAGACAACTGGGAGTACTTGACTGCGCTTGATTTTGACGGGATGGCGGTACGCAACATTACGCACTTTGTGCCAGACTGGGGTGAAGCATTCGGGGTACAGCGGCTTGGTCGAGGTCGGGCATGAAAGAAAGTTCAGCAGTTTGGTGCATCCTTTGACAGTACACTACCCTGTGCTGGTATCAGGCTCGAGAAGGGTGTTTTATGAAAGCAAAACTAGGGATACGTTGCATGATTTCTCTTGTGAATGCCCAGCTTGTGTACTTGTATTTTCGTTTTTGTTACGCTAATGTTCACCTGCCGGCTGAACGATATATCCCTAGCGGCAACTGGCAGATTCGTATAGTTACCCGTTGTGATCAGCTCTGATTGAAGCACGGAATATGAGCAATATTTCCGTCGAGTAGTCTCACTAAGATAACGTTTCGCCGTAGTGATATGTTACTCGGGAGGTGACGCGTCACTTTTTTAGCCTTGGCAAGTTTACAGCACAAAGATACGGTCACTAATTCTCGCCAGTGGTATCCACGAAGATCACTATAACACCGACCACATCGGATAACAAGGCGGCAGTCACGGTCAACCATTAGAAGATGGTAGTGATTTTTGTTTGAGGGTACCCCTTCAACCCCCCTTCTTCTTGATACGGAAGGTAACTGCCGCAACTAAAAAAAACGTTTCTGACATGTGCTCACAGGATTGTGCCTCATTACCCATGCACTCCTGCTTAGTTAGCAGTGCGACATACAACCTCAAGTGCATCTGCTTTCCGTCTGACTGCTCCCCTTTAGCCTGCCTGACAAGGTTACTAATGAAAGGACCGAGGCCCTAGTCAGCATAGCTCTCCGGGTCGATGCAGTGCACAAGCCTGACCACCAGGTCAAGGTAGCAAATTAAATCAGGATTATCACAATAAGATCTGACCTCGCATGAGCTGAATAGTGATGTTCCACAAACCTAAGCACAAGCCGCCGCAGCGAATGAGGCTGGAAATCTTAACTACACAGGTAGCGGTTTGTGTCACTGATTCACTTAGCATCTTTACATGCGCAGGTGAAAAACTTGCGAATGTAAACACAAACTGCTCCGTTTCCCTAGCGTTGATAGTAAGAAATTCACCATGATCTTCTCGACGGAAAGCATGACAGGAGCAGCGAACAATTTTGGTTCCGAGAAATAAGTCTCATCCCTACCCTCTTTATCCCCGAATCAGGGTTTGTCTTACTTAGCACGCTGTATGACAGTTAGGTGTCAGATAGAACTCCATCTGTATGTAACAGCAATGAGCAGAATAGTGTTGATGATGGGGATGAGACTGTGGTAAACGAAAACCTCAATGAGGTTGTGGAAGCATGCACTGAACGACTTCGATTGATGACTACAGTAAAAAGATTACAGAAGACACCTAATTCGGAGGCAACAGACATGGCTTCACTGAGTCGGCGAGACGTTAGAGTGGAATTCATTAACCGTCCCGAGGAACGGCAGTAACTCAGTGATCAACCAGTACTCCTTAGTAATAAGCTAGATAGAACTGGTGCTGCACGGAGAATGAATGCTACAGCCCGGTGATGTAACTCACATACGCATATCTCTAATCAGTTAAAGTTAATTTCAATTTTGGCAGTGTATTTTAATTCACCGCTCGATACACTACTTACGATCCTCATGTGAATAACAAAACTGCGAGACTAAAGATCGATGGAAAAATAACGCCACCTGTTAAACCGAAGTTGTCATGCTCCTACTGGGCTACGGCCGGTAAGTAGGCGTATGCGCAAATATACAGATATCGATGGGGTGAGGCCTAAATATGAAGGGCGTCGGCTAAAGTTGCATGGTCTGCAGCGGAATACATGGGCTGTTTTAGGTAAATATTCACGGAGCACATATAAAAACAAGGGAGGTTAGAACTGCACGACCTCTTTACACGTTGCGTTCTTAACATCAGGCTCTAACGCATGACAATAAACTAAAACGTATGATATAACGACAGAATGATTGTTTCCGAAAAATGGCCCAAAGTACACCACAATGAATTAGGGTTTGAATGATCCAGAATAGACTTCCGCAGTGCACACGCACACATTTTAAATCAGTTGACTCAGAGACCTTCATGCACTCTATATGATTGCCTAGGCCGTATAGTACGACCACAAGATTGAAACCAACATCGAACCAAGGTCTCTAGGGCAAAACGGAAGACAGTCGTGTATGGATGCGGCCAAAGCTGTGGCCAAATGGTTAGGATTGACCCTGTTATTGACAATCCGTTTAGCAGATAAAGAATAGTGAACATGTACATGATCAAATCATCGGTGATAAAAATCCAAGAGTAAACAAAAACCCGGTAATGTTTAATGGGTGGTAACTTACACAAATGATATTTGTTTGCTTTATTACATCTTTTCGACGAATTTCGCCTTCACTGTCTAATGTCCGTTGGTCCTTCACCACACTTCTCAACAAGACAATGGCCCTCGATGCGCAATCATGAATCTTCGGAAGAAGCTTTTCCTGAACAGCGGAAGGAGAATCAATCCCCACAACCATTTCGCGAAGAAGTGAAAGCCAACCAATAACCGTACCAAACAATACTGCCTTCACTGAAGTTACGGCGTCCGCTGGAATACGTAGCGGGTCGATCAGTAGCAAAAATTCTGAATTTATAAATTATAAAAATGGATACACACCAGATGCTCCCCTTAAAGCATAAATGTTGGACGATTCGTGGTGCAGCCTATAGCCAGCTTCGGCGAGTAGAACCGACGCACCGGTCAAGTCCATTCCTAAGCGAACTCCAAAACAATTCAGGGCCGTCAAAACGTTCAAGGTCACAGCGATTTCAGCTATTTCCAGCGATTTGTACACGGGTTCGAGGCTGGGGGCCCAATCTACCCGGATCCAGTCAGTTTGTTCGTTTCGATGTCCGGCGGTTTTCTGTTGACCTGAAGGGCAGTCATTGAAAACGGGGTGTAGCACCGCTCTTGGGGGTTACATAAAGTACCAACAACAGAGTAAAATAATAATCTAGCAAAACAGGATAAATTATTAATTTAACGGTTTATTAAGTAGGTGAGAATCCGATAACACTTTGAGACGGTCTTTAGAAGAGTAGCTAACAGTCTCTAGTGGTAGGTCGTTCCAGTAGTTGATAACCCTATAAGAGAAGAACTGTTGTCTTAGGAAGGTCCGAGGTCGAAGCTTATAGAGCTTCTTGTCGTGGCCTCTTCGACTGTTATCACTTACTAGGGTAAAGAATTGTTGCACAAGTCCTGTGCTAAAGAGAAAATGTGTAAGAATTAAGTCGCCGCGGAGTCTACGAAACTCAAGTGGATAAAGATCGAGAATTTCAAGGCGAGACTCGTAGGATAGATGCCGCAAGCCAGTGACCATTTTGGTGGCCACTCGCTGGACACGTTCAATGGCGAGTATGTCCTTCTTCAAACCGGTGTAGACGACTTGATTGGCATACTCGAGCAATGGTCTTATGTAGACTCTGTAAAGCGTGTGAAAGGCGCGCTTGTCAATCCGGGGGAAGGTTCGTTTGATCATCCCGAGAGTCATGAGACCCCTTTTTGCGGCCAGCTGGTGATGATAAGAGAAGGACAACCCAGACGATAGCCAGATCCCTAGGTCTTTTTTGAGGTCTACTTTCGTGATACCTACTACACTTTGTGCACCATGTATCACGAATAGGTTCCCAGAGTCTCCTCCGAGTGACATGTGCGCACACTTACTGTCGTTTAGAGGGAGACTCCAATCCTCTGACCAGCACTTAATACGATCAAGGTCAATCTGCAATGCACTGGGGTCACAGGCGTTCCAGATTTTTAAGTCGTCGGCATAAAGGAGAGCGTTGCTAGAGATCAAATCGGGGAGATCATTGATGTAAATAAGAAACAACAATGGACCAAGTACCGATCCTTGAGGGACCCCCACAGAGACTGGGGATGGGGACGAAAGGCCTGAACCGGTTTTTACTCTGAAAGTCCTGTTACCAAGAAAGGAGGTTATCCAGCGGAGAACTTCTCCTTGAATCCCATAGGCTTCTAGTTTGTGCAGCAGAGGACCGTGTGGGACACGGTCGAAGGCTTTGGCAAAGTCGAAGAAGATAGCGTCCGAGATATGACCATTGTCTTTGGCCTCTGTTAGGCTATCCATGAAGATTAACATATTAGTTATGCATGACCGCTCAGGAAGAAAGCCATGCTGGGTCGAAGAGAAGAGGTTATTTGAGAAGAAATGCTTAAAGATAGTGCGTTTTAACAGTCGCTCCATTATCTTGCATGGGATGCTGGTAAGGCTGATCGGTCGATAACTAGCAGGAGAATGACGATCGCCTGTTTTAAATATAGGTGAGACATTGGCCTCTTTCCATGCCTCCGGAAGAGTGCCTGTCCGAAGTGTCTGTTTAAACAGATCGAAGAGAGGCATCGCCAAACTGACGGCCGCTTCTTTGAGGATCCGGGGATGGATCTTGTCTGGTCCCATGGCACTATAAGGATTGATCTTAAGCAAGAGGTCCTGAACGTCAGACACAGAAAAGTCAGCTGTCAGGATGGGTTGTTGGAAGTGCCTCTGCGGGAGAATTGGATGCCAGTTTGGCAGATCCACATTGTAGACTGATGAGTAGTATTCCCTGAACATCTCGGCAACCACTTGGGGGTTGGAGGAGGTTTCCCCGTCGGGAAGCCGCAGAGAAAGCGCTGAGGGCTTAGTTTTTCTCTGGCGTCGTATATACTTGAAAAGAAAATTCTTATTCTCGTGAGCTATTTGTAGGATTTTCGACTGTACGTGTTGGGTGTGTTGCCGGATTTCCCGCTTGCACCTGTTTCGTACAGAGCGAAAGGCCTCTAGATCCTCTGGCCTATCCGTTAGCTTCTGTTTAGAGAATAGACGAGAACGTAATTCAAGAAGGCGGCGTATGTTCCGCGGAAGCGGTGCACGAGAGGAGAACTTCAATAGTTTTCGAGGAACAAATGCCTCATCGGCTTCGTGAATGGCAGCTTTAAAGGAAAGGTAGTTCAAGTTCACTGAGTCGGATGTGAGGCTGAGTGTGCTTAAGAACGTCCTTAGTGCGTTAAAGTCTGCGTTTTGGAAGTTTCGGAATGAAGTCTTTGTTACAGCGTTTTGGAGCCAGTAACAGATAAAGTCAAAGTTTAGTAGCATATGGTCACTATGCCCTAGCGGCGGTTTGATGACCACCCTATCTACCAGGTGAGCCTCGTTCGTAATGACCAGATCGAGCAAGGAGGGTGTCTGTCCTGGACGGTGCCTTGTAGGTAGATCGACATGCTGTGTCCAGGCTTTCTCATGGATCAACATTGCCAAGGACTTCGAGAACCCGCAGCCACAGTCCTCATGAGAAGCCGCCATAGAGTTGAGTTTGGGTGCGTTGAAGTCACCCATAATAAGAAGATGGGAGAAACGCTGGGCAGATGTGAGTCTGTCTAAGGTAGCAAGGATGGCTTCGTCGTCGGATGCACTGCATGACGGCGAGCGGTACACAACACCGGTAAGAAGCGTGTCACGGTTGCGAAGTTGGAGTTTAATCCAGAGCGTGTCGCATTTCTCTGGGAAGGTAAATTCCCCTACGACAGCTGGCACTGGGAGCTTCTGGCTTAGGAAAACGGCGCAGCCTCCCATGCGTCCATGGGAGGGGTCCGTCCGGTATAAAGAGTAACCAGGGGCATGCAGTTCATTATTACTGATATCTGCGGAAAGCCAGGTCTCTGTAAATGCAAGAATGTGAGGGCTAGTGTCGTGGACCAGCTGTCTGATTTCTGGTAGTTTGTTCAGAAGGCTCAGACAGTGTACACGCACTTTGAGGCAACTTCTTCGTTTGGCTGGGTGCAAAAAGAGACAGAAGTGCACGAGGGAAAGCTTGGGAAAGTAGCCTCAGTAGTGAGGGGGTTTGTGCAACTGGCGGCGTGGTTCTGTGAGCCCTCTTGGGGTGGTGGTGGCCGTTTCATCACAGCCTGGGCATAAGTGAGCGTCCCTGTTGGACGCTTCGTCCGCTTCTCTTGGCCCAAGGTCGATGACTTTCGGACCGCTCTTTTTTTCAGAGCTATGGGAGGGTGATTTGCGGTTTTTGCACCCTCGAAAGTTTGGATAAAGTTGTAGATGGGAAGAGAGTATAGGACGAAATGGCCCCGATGTAGCCGGGGAGAGAGCCATCGGAATGAGACATGTTTGGACCATCTTTGATGCAGGGGGTTCCCAGCAGACTCACTGGGCTGTAAAGCTTAGGAATAAAATATTTTTAACGGCCGTTTTTTGCGAGATGATTGGGGGTCCAGAAGATTGATGGTCCTTAGCACCTTTGGGATCTGTTTTGCCGGCCCCCTGCATATCTACAGGCGCTTGACTTTCCAGTGAGATAGGGGTAGTGGCCTCTGACGTGTGTGCTTGGGGTGGTTCGTCCGAGGACACCGGTGTCCTCTTGACATTAGGGATAAGGACCTTAACGCTAGCCTGGAGTTTGGGGTCAGCCTCGATGCATAACCTTGTTCTAGCAAGCTGAGAGCGCTTCTGCCGCTCCTGCAGTGAGCGATCTAAAGAGACTCCTCTGAGGTTAACGTGCTTTTTCTTTAGTTTAACCGCTTTTTCCAGTACTTCCTCTGTGCTAATCTTAGCGGATAAAGTCACAAGGAGTCCGAGTGACCTCTTGGTAGCTTTGGAGCGAAGTCTGCTGGCGGAAACCATTTTTGTAGACTCTGGAGAGATACAAGCGTTTAGCACCGCTCTGGTTTGTTCCCTGGAGAGAATGTAGTGGGAAATCGTCCCTCCACGAGGGTCACAACCAACCGACTCAACGAGGATCGATGGACCAGGTAGATTGCGTTTACACGGGTTTTGAGGGTTGTTTGGAGATCCGAATTTTCACAGACTCACTTCTAGGTCCGGATTCTGTGAGCAGATAGTAGGTGAATTGGGTGTGCCACCGTAAGAACAAACGGTAATAATTCGGTGCAACAAACAGAAAGCAGGTTTCGAAATGACAGATTCAAAATATATATCACAGTGAATACCAGACTCTCATGCGCCCTTGTGATAGTTTCGTCCAACAATGTTGTAATTTTTTATCTATGTTTTAGAGAGGAATGAAGTGGAAGAAAACCAAGATTAGTAGAAGAAGGAGAATGGGGGGGTTGTAGTGACCTGGAGATACCCCCGGTCTGCCTGCTGTACGATGTGTAAAGTCCTTCCTAAAATCTTAGCCCATATTGTACATAGGACCTTAAGGATCTCTGCCTGCCGTCTGCCTGATGCATGAGGTCGCGTTTGTTTTTTGGCATGCTCGTCGGTGTATGCGCTCCAAGCGCGACACACGCTTTTTCCGGCTTGCTCGCGCGCTCGACGGTCGGACCCTTATCCTCCCTAGCTGCTTCGCGTATCGGTGTCGCCTAGCGCTGATCCAGACTATTTGTAATTATCGCATAATACATTTCCGGCCTCGCAATTATTTGTATTTTCACTTCGCGTCTGGTATTTCTGCGTACACCTGAGGAAACGTTAAGTAAGTGCACAACGCACTAAATGTTCTGTGATTTTTCCTCAACAGTATCCCCCGACACTCACGGTCACTGGTGGCTCTCAGTTCTCTGGTAACCGTGACGCCCTGTGGCGCCAGCTAGCACTGCGTGACCATGGCTCAGTCTTCGTGGAGGTCATTTGCCCTTCTCCCCCATCCAACGTCTCCGACGACGACACTCTTCTTGTAAGCCCAGACAACTTCCCAGGAAAACTTCTTACTTATCTGTTTACTATGGGTGGCTGATGCGCCCAGGATAAACTGTGCATCGATTTCTCCCCATGACTGTGGCATCGTTTTGGTCAGATTCCCTCTCTGCTCGACCCAGTCATCACTAACGAGAGCCACCTGGTAGACAGAGTGATCATCAAGCCACCATTTGGATACACTGACCACTCTCTGTTAGCCACTGACTTTATCTGTTACTAGTTACGACAACCGGCAAAATCTTCCACAATTCGAAACTTTAATCAGGCAGGTTTTAACGGCCTGAGAACCCACCTATGTTCACTTCTTGACTGTGACTCCGTGAACCAGAACTACCGCAAGTTTCGAAGCGCAATTCAGAAAGCGGACGACTTATTTATGCCACACAAACTGTGCACTTTCTCCTTCCGTCCACGTCTTTCGTACGGAATACGTCTTTTATTCGATGACCGTCTTAAATTACTCGCAAAGCACAAGCTTATGGGAAACTCAGAGGACCTAAGCGTGCTTCAAATTGTTCGAAGTGGATGTAGGTGAGAAATCCGTGCACACACCAAACTCGTACACGAAAGGATTCTCCTCAGAGCCCAGGGAAAGAAGAAAGTCCTATTCAAGCACATGCGACGACCAAGAAAAATTAGATCTTCAACCCTTTCCTTGTGATTGACCAACAAGGAGACTTCATCTAACTCCCTAGTTATGGCTGAGTTATTCAGGCAGTACAACTCGACAGTACAGCCTTGCACCACCGAAGTGGCATCCCATCCCACCGCTGCGGAACTTCCGGCAGCTACCCGTTGCCGCTGAGTTATCTGTGCTAGATGTTGAAGACCTTCTGTTCAAGGTTAATTCATACAGTACAATGGGTCCTGACAAGATCTATCCCAGAATACTCAAGGAAACAGTTGCTAGTCTGGTAGAACTCCTTTACAAGCGGTTTAAGCAGACACTCCAAACGGACATTCTCCCTAGTGCATGGAGAGAGGCGACGGTCATACTCTTATCTAAAGTGGGCAACCGGCACTATCCGGCTAGCTGCCAGCCAATCGGCTTCACTAGCAATCGGCGCAAGATAATGGATCGCCTATTTACACGTGCCATCCTCAATCACTTCTTATCAAATCATCTTTCCTCTTCTACCGAAAATGGCTTTCTTCCTCACCGGTCATATATAACAACCGTGCTTGGTCTCATGGATATGCTGACAGAGACCATAGAAAATGACCTCCCCTCAGATGCTAACCTTCTTGATTTCGTCAAGACTTCTGACCGTGTCCCACACAGACCCCCAAGACAAAAACGGGAAGCCCATGACTTTCAACAAAAGGTTCTTCGCTGAATTGCTTCTTTTCTTGATAGTGGGTCTGTTGGAGTTAGAACCAAATGAAATCTTCCGTCTCCCTCTCTCATTCCTGCGTGAATTCCCCAGGGTTCAGTGATGGGTCCTCTGTTAATCCTGATTTGTTTCAACGACCTTCCGGACAATATCTCCAGCAACGCCCTCCTATACGCCGCCGACCTAGAAATCTGGAATGTCACTGATCCCATTGCACTACAGATAAATCTTGGCCGAATGATTGGAGTCTCCTACTAAATGACAACAAGTGCGTTCATATGTCACTCGGTGAAGATGCCTCCGTGATTCAGAGTGTGGTTAACACAGTAGATATCACGGAAATCGCTACGAAAAAAGATCTGGGCACCCGGCTGTAGTTTAAGTTATCCTTCCCATATCATCATGAGAGCGACAAACAGGTACTTGCCACTCTTGGGAAGATTGGGTGCTCTTCAAACGCTGTACCGGGTTAATATGAAACCGTTCCTCGAGTATGCTACTCAGATCGAGCGTTTCGCCTTGAAGAAATACATACTGGTTGTTGTGCGTGTCCAGCGCGCGGCTAATATGCTAGTTGCGGGTCCAAGAACTGTCGAATACGGGGCTCGAGTTGAAATCTTTGATCTGTACTCAATTGAATTTTGAAGACTCCGCAGTGATTTATTCCTCACACGCTTCCTCTTTAAAGTAGCTCTCGTAGAACATTTCTTCGCAGTAACGAATAATGACGGCCGACGAGAACAACGAAAAGCTTTTCACGCCACGTCCTCGGACCTTATTTTGGCAACACATCTTTTCTTACATGGTTACTAACCATTGGAACAGCCTTCCTTCCTAGGTCGTCAGCAGCAGTTCTAGAGATCGTTTTAAAGATTTGATTGATTCGCAGTTATCTAAAAATTCACAATGTAATTATTCTACCTCTGTTCTTCGTATTCATTGCAATCCGCAAGAAAGGTGCTATACCCTGCTCTCAGTGATCGTCTTTCAGGTCAAAAGACGCCCTCTGACAATGACCAATAAAAACCGACTGGATCCGGGAGCCTTAGGTCCCTGCCCAAAACCCCTGTATCATCCGCTGAGTTCGCGAAAAAAACATTCACCCAACAGACAGTTAACCAACGGACAAACGATAAACCGTCCGTTTGTCAACTATTCCACTTGCTTGATCGGGACCGGCTCTCATCAAAGTCGACAGTTTGGACCTCAAAATTGTACGTGCAAAAGTCAGCTTGACGCTCTTATTCAGCCTCCATTTAAGTGATTGAACTCTAGTCACCTGTGTCCACCCGCGTAGGCGTTTTGTGGCTTCATGGTGGACCGTTTGCAACACACCAACGTCCCGGATTAAGAACAGCGCACGATCCTGGATGTTACCTTCCATGTGAGAATGGACATAACCAGGAGAAACTCTCTCAAAGTCTCCTCAGTAAACTGACCTAGTAGGCGGCTTAGCGGGTTCAAACTCCAAGTGCCGTATTGGGCGATTGTGCTAGCAGACTGCGAGAGGTTGCTAGTGACGATGGTCCCCAAATATCATCTGCATACGACAGTATTTTGGAACTCCATGAGCTGGGCACTTCGTCCACGAATAATGTTAACAGCCGCGACTCGAGAATAGAACCTTTCGGGCCCCCGATGGAAGACGTCGTACTAGATGAGAGGACTGTATTTACATGGACCCAGAAAAAACGGCTTCGCGAGTAGGTCTGAAATCATTTACTCTGACCACTCTCAAAGCCTAGTGCTCTGAGCTTGCTTGACAACATGCAATTTACACTGTCGAACACCTCTGAGACGTCTAGAACATCTACGTCCGTGGGTATGGTGGCGCCCGTTGCAATAATCCACCAGTTCACTGCCTCCGTGAGATATGACTGGCACGACCCAGTTTCACTAAATCCATGTTCAGCTGTATGCGGACGTCCCATGCGATTCAGAAAGTTCCGTATAGCGCCCTCGATCACACTTTCGGCGACCTTGAAAATTACCGGCATTAACGTCATTGTGCGGTAGTTTCGGAGGGCTGAACGCTCCCCTGATTTAGGTACTAAAAGTACCGTATACGTTTTCCTCTCAGTGGAAATTTTCCCTAACTTCAGAGGTAAGTTAAACAACGTGGCCAATTGTTGTAGTGCGTTTGCATCAGAGCCTAGGGGCTTCCCAACGTAGAGATTCAAAAATTTTCGTTACACACGTGTGTGAGGAGTGTGGGCTGAAACAGCCAGGACATTCTTAAACACACTGTGCTGGGGAGCCATGATACTGACCGTTAGTGACTTCTGGTCGCGCAAAGCAAAATACTTTGCCGTAGGATTCGTTGAGTGCGTTTGCTGCTTCCTTGGTGTTATCGGTGAGTTGGACGCTTGGTCTAGAAATCTGAGAGTTTCCTTTCTTGTATTGAATCATACGAGGTACATAGTGGTGGCAACTTTCAAGGTTGCCCGCATCTCTGAAAGTTCCTTGCGTCTTGCTTGCGTTGTCCATAATTTTATAATCATGGAAGCTGTGTGTGAAGTGGCATCGGTTTCACGCGACATTTCATCCTAGAGTGGTTTAGACAGTCCTGCGTATACGTGGCTTTGGTATACTTAGTTTTGGTGAGGAACAGAGAACACCAGAGAAATGCTCCATTCAGAACATACTCGACCGCATCTCAGTGTTCATCAAATGAGACATGGTTTGACGACCAGGAAGTGGGATTAAGGAAATCTCTTACAGACGCAGATTATGACCTGCGGAGGTTCTGTTGAGTGACGCTTTCCAGTTGGTGAAGGTGCCCTTTGTGAATGAAATGAAATTGAATGACACCATTGTCACCAATTTCGGAAAACTCAGTAACCGCCAGATGACTGCCAATAAGGGGTTCGTTCGTCGGAATACGGTCTAACTCGGAAGGTATGCGAACGTGTGTCCGTGTCTGGTCAAAGTGCTCATAGCAGCCAAGGTAAAGAACCACATCGTAAAAAGAGAGCAGTAATTTCATATCCTGTATTGCAGTTCATGGTAGTAGGTGAAATACCTGGAAGGTTAAGGTCGCTCTACGGCAGCACACGAGAGAACGCTAATCCACCTACGTGACTGAGGTCCCTTAGAATACATGTATTAGTGTTGCTAGAGTGGTTTGGTGAACCGTAGATGACGGCCACTAGACAAGCTTGCTTATTTCACATCCCTTTCAATACAACACAATGGTATATTTCTCGACGCGTCCGTGAGAAACACACTCAAGAGAACCTGATCAATGTACACGTTTTGAAGCCATACACACATCGGAACATCACAATTGTAAATTGTACAATGAGTCAGCTATGTGAATAGAGCAACAAACTGGACATTAAATGAGAAAAAATTCCATGTAAGGAAGGGTCATTTGAGATACTTACTTCTGACACGATAATACTTAGAATCTCAAAAATTGGGTAATATGGCGGATTTGTTAAACCACTTGAGATTCCACGAGGTGATCACTGGCCTGATGCTTTAGGTCGTGCCAAAAAAGAGGTGCTTGGAGGATGGAGGGTGTGTACTGTCACGGAAGTTCATCATCATTCCATGTACATACTCCCGGGAAAATGTGTGGAAAATTTTGTAAGGATTGGGAGAGAAGGGAACGCATATACTTTTGCAGGGGAATGGATGGGTCTCACGACTGGGCCTCATTCCTTGCTCAAATTCCAAAGAATTTAGAGAATCTCGCGATATGCTCAACCGTCGTGGGATTTCGAGTGTCCGGGAGGGGTGGAATGTTTTCTCGCGTGGGATATATCACTGAAACCAAAAATGGAAAGCGAAATAACGTGATTAACTGGAGAACGTAAAACTGACTATGTGAGCTATGACGAACAATGGAACATGTGATATTCTGGCATAACCTTTATGTGACGTCAATAGTACTGAGTTAATTGATAAAATATATACCATATGCAAACAGCTGTTATCAAATAAAGAGAAAGGAGATCAATTATCAGCTTCCCTTAGTATAAGATTACTGTCGAGTTTAGATGTCAGTTACCTCTGTACGGCCGGTATATAGAATAAGAAGAATGTTCGATAATACCGAGAGATTGCCAGATGGTCTATCAGGAATGGGAGGAGGGAAGAATAGCAACGCGAGGTTTTTATTTAGTCATGCGACAGACAGGTTGATCTTCTTTTTTTCCAAACACTTTCAGCATGCTAAGCTTTTGCGGAATGATTTACAACACACACACACACAAGCTACTAATACCATATCCAAGGAGTTGTGTAGCCCATTTGCTAGAAGCCGGCGACCAACAAAAGGGGGAATATCCCTACCAGTACTTCCTCTGCGATTCACTCGCGAAAATTGCATTCCCAGAACCTCACTGTCATCGACAACATCCTATATCCCTGTTTTTTAACTCCAATCACCACAGGCTCATGATCACACACAAGATTCGGTTTGGGAGCTCGCTTCGCAGGTTTCGTATGTTCGTACGTGAGCAATCCAACGAATTACCTACCACGCAACCATCAGATTGTAGGCCTATGAGAGTGCTAGAGTTGCCGTTTGACTGCATGGATGTTACGGTGGCCAGCTTAAACACAGAGGGATGCATAGCTGGCGGTTTCGGGGGCTCAATGAGGAAAAATATGTGATGTTTATCAGGTTCTTTTACGTTGCCAGTTCCCTCGGACTCCCCTGGTTCGTTGAACACTTCTCCCGACTAGTCAGCACTACTGTGGCCGGCGCAACATCGACCGTCGTCATTCGCGACTCTTGTTCCGAGATAGACTTATGCTGACGCAGTGTTTACCTTTCAAACTGTGGGCGGCACTTCCGTAAATGAAAATCATTTGATGGTGCTAACCTGGATTGCGAAACCGACATGCCTTTGCGTAGTAAGTTGGCAATCAAAAGCTTGGGTTTGGACACATGGAATAAGTAGGGATGATGTGGTAAGCGGCGCACATAATTAAGTGCAGTGTTTTTCTACGAGGGAATATATTATCACTGAGACAAATCGTGAGTAGACCTGCTGAGCCGGTTCCCTTCAGGAGCCTTTAGTGTCTCACGTATTACTACACTACGAGCCCTGAGGTTCGATGGTAGTGGAGAGAAGGATGACAGCTGGCTTCTGACTGATCTCGGAGTACCCTGCCGAATACGGGCAAGGATAAAGTTTCGGGGATCACCTGTGGAGGACAGCAGCTTCTATGTATCGAACTCTGGGCTCAGTGTTAATTTGACCGAATTTGGAAGCACAGTGAGACGAACATCACGACTGGGTATGAGCCTCCTGGTTCCTGTCGGCCTCAGACTGGGAATAGGTGGTTTTTCGTGCATTTCCATAAAGAGGTGCACATTGCGCTGTTAGCGCTCTGCTACTGTGTCTCAACCGGCTTTCGGCATGTCAAAGTTAGTGACCGTCTGCTAACTTGGAGCGGCATTGTTGATTTCACGTGAGATCGCAGTGGCTTCAACGGGGTTCCGTGTGGATCGTTGGTCTCCGTGAGATGGTTCTGAACTTGTGTCACCGGCAGCTGTGGCAACTGTGGCTGAATCTTTGTGTGCCACATTTAACATCAGTGTGAGTAGCTTCTATGGAGCATTCTTCGTAACTGTCCCTGGCCACAAATTTGTTTGCTGTCAGTTTATTGTCAGCGAACGGGCCACCTGGTCAAGAAACAGCTGAATTATTAGCGGTGACGGACAATCGGAGTGAACCTAAGCAATTTCAATCCCGTCCCTAGTTGGACAACTTGTTGCTCCACATTCGGTCACGTTCTTTAAGGCTGTCTCTTCCCATTCTTGTCGAAAAGGTCTAGCACTCTGGGATGAAACTACCTGCAGGCAAAGCGAATGGAGACGGAAGGGTCCTGATTCAGCGCTTCTGTAATTTAGACGGCTCGATTTTGTCACACTCACTGGAAAGTGTGGCGGCCGGCACTTGCCGTCTATGCGGGGTAGCTACCGCAGAGTTTCATTGTAAAGGGTATTTCACTGAGGTCGACTAAAGTACTCGATAATAGGGCAATTTGGAAACAGACTCACACAAACAGCCCTCATAACTCGTCACAGTTAATAGGATAAGTAGGCAAACTGCGAGATTTTTACAAAAACGAATGTGACCTCGATCTAGTTGTCACGAGTGAAGCTCACCTGCTACATAAAACGACCATAATAATAATATATATTTCTCAACGTATAAGTGGGAAGCATGCTGGGTTATGCGCGATCACTACAGATATTTACGAACGATACAAAAACAAATAATTATACAGCAGCACAAACGTGAAGCCAGCCGTCAAGAAGAACGTGGTGGAAAGGCAAATGATTGCAGTTTATGAAACTTTGACGCACGCAACAGAGAAAGAGGTAGTTCGCTCGCTTCACAGATTTAGTCCTAAAAATGGGATGTTACGCTAATTTACTTTTTACGAGGTTGCGGGATGTGCAATTTTTTAAATAGTTCAAGGTCACTCATGGAGAAGGTCCAACCGCATCTTTGGAGTGCTTCGCCATTAGGTGATGAAACTGACGTCCGGATAATGTCAAGATATGTCGGCTTTTGCGAGACAGGTCGAAATATCACAAATCCAGCGAACGATTAGGTAGATTCCGACGCAGTATTTCGTCGACTGCTCGAAAACATCATAAAGTTGAACATCTCGCGAGCAGTCCAGATAAGATGAAGTTCCATGAGTCCATACGTCGTGGAAAAATGTCCTCGCTCAGTGGATAATATGGGGATCAGAAAAAAGAATGTTATCTCACAAGTTAATTGAGAAAGTGTGGGGTTATAACATTTACTATGGCAGACAATGTGTATGCGGAATTTTTGGACAAAGAAATCATACGATATTATTATTATTTCCATGATTATTGGAATATATAACCCTATGCACTCGGGCAAACGGAGAATTCAGTCGACGGTTTGGAGGGCCGCATGAACTGTGCGTCTGATAACTAAAGCTCACAAGACGTCGTTCTGCTGGACTTAGTACTGAGCGCCGAGTTCACCGACCATTTGCCACTGGTTTTTTCTTCCATCTCTCACTGGCTCCATGAGGCTGTAACGTAGGCTTCATCCTGACGTTCCCAGAATATAAACTTTAACCCACCAGGGACATTTTCGGGTACACTCAGCCTCCCATCTGACCTAGTGACCACACGCTAGCATCCTTTTGGGGCTATCTTCCGCGAAGTTGGTTTCTCGCAAATTGTAAAAGTCCTCCTCTTATACATCGCTTCGGCGGAGCATACACCGCCTTCTTGAAGTACGTACCCGTTCACTTTCTAGGCAGAAGCTAACAGGCAGGCTGGGGAAGCTAGAAGCTTTCTGCTGTTTACGAAACAGGTGCTAGCAAGAAATTCGACATCACGCCTAACAGGTCCAGACAAGAACCTCAACTAGAATAAGAATATCCAATTCAAGTACATGTGCCAGTGAGTGAAACCAAAGCACATGGTGCTCCCTCTGCTGCTTTCAGACAGGGAATCCTTCTGCAACTACCGAGTGGTTGCTGAGGAGTTCACAGAGTGCCAGTCAGCAGTCTACAGTGTGGTTCTGCCGAAATGGTATCCGATTCTTTCAAGAAGAAACTTATATATAACATCCAGGATCTCTTGTTTGAAACCAATCACTATAGTGCGGTGGGCCCAGGATCCTCAAACAAGGGGCTCTCGGCTCAGCAGTGCCTCTTTGCAACTCCTCCACAAGTGCACTTCGGATGGGCGCTCGTCCGGAGGCAAGAGAAGGAGCCATTTTCACATCCAGTATGTTTATTTTCAAGGGGAGCCTCATAGAGACCAAGAGCATTAGGAAATCTCTCCGATGCTGTCTTTTTTGGCTTTGCCAAATTCTTCGGCCGCGTCTCATACGGTCCTGTTGTACATAACCTAGAAGCTTATAGCATCTAAGGAGAGATTCTTCCTTTGGATAACAATCTTTTTCAGTATAAGAACCGGTCCTGACCTTCCTTCACCAGCGCCCCTTCTCCTCCGGAGCTTCCAATGGCTCCATACGTGATCCGCTGTTGATTCTGATATATATATCAATGACTCCGCCTACCCGATTGTTGGCAACGCCTTTCTTCATGCCGTCGTGTGAAGATCTGGAATGTTTGTGGTTCCAATGCGTTACGGGTTGACCTTGGCCGCATTAAGTGCTGGTCGGGCGACTGAAGTCTCCGTTCAAACGACAGTGAATGTGTACACATTTCGATCATGGGCGACACCGCGAGCCTATTCGTGACAAACAGCGCACACAATGTGATGGATATCGCGGAATTTGACCTGAATTAAGACTTAGGGATCTGACAGTTGCCCAACTTACCCAGCTCCCATCACCAACGTCTGGTCAGAAAAAAGAGAGTTGGAAATTGTTGTTTTAAAAAGAGCCTTTCTCCACGTAGACAGACATGCCTTTTAAACGCATTGTGGAGTCCATGTTAGACCACTGCTTGAGTATGCTTATCAAACCGTATACATCGGCTTTAAGAAAGACCTCCTCACTATTCAAGGTGTGGAGCGATTAGCCACCAAAATGACCACCGGATTACGGCTTACCTGTTACTGGTCTCATTTTAAAATCCGTGACACTCCGAAGGCTGCATGTTGCTCGAGTCCTTACACACTTTTCTTCAGCGCAGAACACGTCCAACAAGAACCTCTACAGGGTCCTACTCGGGATCTTCCTTAGGCAACAGTTCTCTCCTTACATGGTTGCCAACTACTGGAACGACCTCGCATTAGATGTTCTCAGCTGCACTGTTACACACCCTTTCGAATTGTTATCAGATTCCGGCTTATTCAAGACACTGTTAGACAAGTATTTTACTCCATTCTTGGTACTTTCCGTAACTACCAGCAGTGGCGCAGCACCCTGTTTTCTATCACTGCATTTCAAATAAACGAAGCACGCTGGATATGAAAACAGACAAACCGACTGCGTCCGAACCAGTCAAGCTCCCAGCCTTGAACTCATGCACAAATAGCTGAAACTGGGAGTGGTGAGACTTCCGATAGATTTGGAACGATGACCTTGGGTGGATGCAGCTTCCGATCAATTTTGTATAGCAGAAGTAATTGGACGGCTCTCGTGATGGTCACCTTGCTTTATCTGAACGAAGTATAACGACATTATCGCCATATATCCCCACTCCAAAAACTCCAGTCGGCTGGTGTCACCTTCGGTGACCTTGCGCGCAAAAAGACTGATTATACGTCGACAACCACTTAAGCCGAAGGAAAATGGAATGCAGTGAAGTGCATTCACCATGGATCGAGTAGGTGCCTTTGGGGTATGATATAGAGTCGGTTGAACGACAGTCATACTACCCGGTGGTGCTATATAATCCACCTAGTGACAGTAATTAACGATTTAAACAACGCCGACCGAGAACGATTGATGAGACCATCTTACTAGCCTGAAAACTTAGAAATGGCAATTGAAACGGTGAAAATCTGATCCGTGCTAGTGATGAAGGGTAAAATGCTCTCTCGCCTTAGATCTGAGTCGTCTAGATATTCATATTTCCCGGTTAAAAAGCGTTCATAACAGAGCAATCGGAGAGCAACATTGCGGGGAGGCTGAAATCCTGGGTATATCTGGAAACATGTTAGGCTGACAGCGCGTCGAACAATACCAAACAATGAAGCTCTAGTGAATGTGATGGTTATATGTGGGAAAGGAAAAAGACGCATTCGCCGCGTGTAACCGTGGTATAAATTTCGCTAGTGTTATGCAGTGTGGCCTGGCAATTAGGTGACACAGTAGTTTATCTCGCCAACACAGACTACCGCTGCTCATGCACATCACGCAGTGGTTAAATGATCTACTTGTATCTCGTGTAATAAGTGTGTCTCCATAAAGGACCATGCTTTACAATGCATCTGATTTAATGACTGGCTTCATACTTCTTACCTAGTTGTCTCTCCCGAGCTGTGCTGTGCACTGAGGGCAGTCAATCTGGACTAGGTCCAACTCGAGTACGACGGGTGTCAATCCTTCGGGCAGCTATCTGCTGGTCAGGTAGACAGCACCAGTAACTGGATAACAGAACCTGAGGAGGCAACATGAAAAACACTGCGTTGTACAGTTTCGCTGCCAGCGCCAGCGAGTATCACCCAATTCAGTGTGTGACAACCTCTCCTCCACGCGAATCAAACAGTTAAAACAGACCGTATACCTAAGTTGCGGCCGGTGTTCAGTCGCCAATGCTTTCACTAGATAGTGGCGTGCCTGTCATTAAAACTAGGTATTCTGCTGCCCCATTAGACTGCGTAATGCTACATAGCCTTCTGGAGTGCCTCGATTCGCCTATTCAGCTAGGCGATGAACATGACCGCGAACTTTGGTACGCCTTCTGTGTTCAGATGCATATATGAAATCAATGTCCCATTTTCATTTTCCATCGTGCAAGTAAGCCTGGCTCGTTGCATATGAGAAACTGAGGCTGGCACGGTTTCCCTTAGAAAGTGCTCCAGAAATTGAAGGGGTTCTCGTGGAAGCCTGCAAACTGCCACCCTTACAGGGTGCGTCAGCATGCGCCAATAAAATGCAAAATGAGCGAAAACAGACGGGTCCAGCCACGAAAAATGCGACCGCTCTTGACGGCTCCTGCAACTTAATAAACACAAATGTGCCTGATATGAACGAAGACAACACCAAAAAAAATTCCTGTGTCCACCACAAAGCTGGAAAATATACCTTCTAAAAACTCTACGCGCATTTCACGCTCTATCATGATATCAGGTAACCCCTTAGCACGACTCTTGAGAAGTACCGTAGATTCCACCCAGACATAAACTTACGTGTGCAATGATGGTGAGCATGCATTTTCTCCCTCCATTTCAGCCCCCTGGCACAGTTGAGAAAAGTTGCGATGTGTAACCATCACTCTGATACAGAAACTCTTAGTCTGCGGAAACGTAACCATCGAAGACTGTCGTGCCCTGCTCCCATCCTCCATCCATTGGATTCGCCAAACGTTCAACAAGTGCAGTAACCGGGCTTAGCTCACTGGTTCAACGGACTCATGCGTTTGGCCGAATTTCGAGGCTAAGATTTTTTATATTTGTGCTGGGATACACAGATGTCTTTCAAACAACTGGTTCGTTGAACTCTTGCAAAAAAGAGGGCATTGTATATGTGATTTTCCTGTCTCCAGTTGCTGCCGTGTGGATCTTTAATTCTACGTGGTTTGATTCCTCAGCGGAATTCGGCCGTGAAAAGTATCGATCCATCGCCATTCTTATGTAGTCATTTGAGGTGGTGAAGTAGTGTGTATGTGTATTGCACCGCACGGTAGACAAGCGAACCATCGGATCCATGAATTGTGGTGACATGACTATATGGCGCTGCTATGTGTGCAGCCTCGAACGTGCCGGCCGTTTGGAATTAGCCGGTCATCAATGCACTAATAGCGCACCGTCGGCTAAGAGGCAACGGGTACGCTGGGATGAAATAGATCATGTCAGTAAATCCGTACCATTTCTGTCTAGGATTGCATCGGCCAGAACCATGGCAACCAATCCATCTCTCCTCTAGGAATCTCGGGCGAGTGAGATCTCCTACCCATTCTTTTTTCAGCTTTGATGGTGCATTGTACGATGAATGATTTACTTGTTTTCTATCAATCCGATTTCGCATTCTCGTCTTACTCCGTATCCCCTTTGGGGAGCACCAGCATGCACTCAAATAATGGGATGCTTTCTACAGAGTATTTTTAATATTTCCCATCTCAGTGTTAACCTTACCGTTGCAGTCTTTCTCTGTTTATTTTCTGAGATATAAGAGTTTCTTTTGGGTGATAGCCAACCAATTGGTCAGTCAGCACTGGCCGACTAGATGCGGAGGTCTCACTCACACATGTGATCTTATTCACTCAGATTTCTGCCGGATATGTGGCGTGCGATTAAAAACAAAAACGGTGTAGCACAAGCCACCTTCGGTAGCGGCCAAAGCACCGGCGTCCTTTGACTTCGGTCGCTGTTACAAATCGGATGTCGCCAGACGACTTTTGCTGATAGCGGCCCCTTCCGGCACAACTTCTTGTACGTGAACACCGGCCTGATGAGAAAAAACGAGAACAAGTGTCAATTTTGAGGCGATCTAATATAATAACGGAATGAGTGGAGTTCGGTATCGAAGAACTTATAGTTATTATGTTACTACTTTAATATTAATGCACGTCAAATCTATTAGTCCTGGAAATAAGCTGAATTTTACATTAAAAAACAAACAATTGTGGTCAGTATGAACGCAAAATATTTGAAACAAATTAAATAGCAAGCTCAGTTGTAGTTCAGTGGATAATGACAGTCAACGCTGGATGCCGAGAAACGGTTAGTTTTGCAAACCCACCGTGCATGGTTACCTCGCAGTATAACCTAATTTGTTGAGATTCTGTGCACCGGTTGACAAGCTAAATAAGAAATGTTTGCTTGAGCACATTCTGTGCGCCATCTATTTTCGGTGTGAACCCCATTCTTCCGCTCCGCGCGAAACCTACCATTCAAAAGTTATCAACACGGTGAGTGCTTTTCATTGCCACTTGAAAGAAACCCACTTTGGGCAATCCGAACACTCGTAAAGAAACGCTCTAATGCTGGTTTTATCAAGGCTACCTAGCACTGCCAGGATAAAGCTTGTCTATAATGTTCCCTTCAACAGCCGAGCCTATCGACCTGCAGCTGTAGGTATCACGCTTGGCACTTTACGGGTGTCAAATTCGTCCGGCGTAGTCATGAGAACATCTGCCAACGAAACTGTCTTCCCGCTTTTATGCCTTTGTAAGCACAGGTAACTAATGTAAGCCTCTGAAAACGGCCTAAACGGCCTGTTCCACTTGATGCGAACGCCGGAAAACTTCTACGTAACCGAACCTGATTGGAAAAGCTAGGTCTCTCATAGTGACTGGGTTAAAACGATTTTTCTAGAAGTCTACTGGTAAACATATCTAAACCAGTAATCAGAAAGAAGCTCAGGTGCATGTTGGAACAACTATCTTTTTGTGTGCATTCCTCATCTCCCTCTTTGATCAACCACAATTCCGGTCAGCATCATTCGGCAGATCCCTGCCTAACACTGGAGGTCACAGTCAGATTCAACTGCGGTTGGTAAGATTAAAGCAGGTGAGGCCCTGTCGTTGGAAAGATCATTAGAAGAGTTTTAAGCACTAGGTATGAACGACCACATTTAAGATAGTAGAGTTGATGGGGAGAGGAACATCACGGCAAGTTTGGCGACAGTCTTCTAAGTTAAGGCAAAAAGGTTCTTCAAAAGACAATAGAGTCCCATATGAAAAAGGAGTGTCCCAGCACCCATGTGTCTACCTGTAGGTTGGCCGCAATTCAAGAAAAAGCAACAATGTCCCCATCCTCTATTTGTATGACAGTCCATGTCATTCCTGTACAGCGCCTATACTATAATAAACAACCGTCGGTAGCAGCACGCGTTGAATTATACTTAACACCAACCAATTCATATGAACTGAATCCAAATTCTCTGAATCTTCCGATGACGAGGCAAGTTCACACTGGGTTACGCGTGACCCATTCGTCTAATAAGAATGTACTCTCATATTCAGTGGCCGAGAAGATATCTAATCAGCTTTTGGAAAGCGCTCGTAAAACCCGCCTTTGATGCGATACCAATTGAATAATCGTACCAGAATGTTAACTTCCTTGCATCGAATGTGAAAGTCCTTGAAACTTGTTCAATGAACATGTCTGTGCGGCAAAACGGCCAACAAACCACCGATCATTAGTGGAGCACGGTGTTACCGAACTGAGCTCACGTAAACGAAAACTTTCATGGTTGGGCTGTAGCAAACTGACTGTATATAGATTCAGGAATTGGGGAGTTTTGGGTTACGCGATAAAAACAGCGACGAGGTTATGCTTCATTCCAGGATTTAAAAAGTCACGGGGTCCAGACTGACAACCACTAATGGAAAAGATGTTGGAATCAGCATAGCAGAAGGTGCTTTTTTCGCAGAAGGCATGCCATTGTTGTATGCAGGTGTATATTCCGTTAATTCCATTTTATCACCCGAATTAACACACTGCTTGCCGCGTTTGACCACAGTTAATTGCTTCGAAAGGTTTTGAACATAATTTGATAATAAAAAGAGAGAACATCTCCAAGAATTTCCAGTCGCTAATCGATCACGCCTACGCGATAAAGCATGATAACAGCAACGAAAGGTGCAAAATCGTGAGATATCACGACCAATACCTGATGAAATTCTGTTGTTGCTAAGAAGACCAAAGCCGCTGCTAATTTGTTAAACTTAACAGCAAATTTTAGCATATTACATGGAAGGAGCAACGTCAAGCCATGTTTAGTTCCCATCACCAAGTCATTCGCAGGCCAAGTCAAAAACTTGAACTGAATTAGAGGCTAGAGTGGTGAAACTAAAAGGTAAGTATGAGGAGCTTACCAGAATTTTGCACCAGCCAGATCTCATAGTTAGCATTCTAAATGCCTCAGATAGCATTCGCCATAAGACCACTTCTAGTCACAAAATCCCCTAACGGCTAGGACTTGCACTGATACAGTAGCTGCGGAAGTGTACAGACGGTCACAATTTACAAGCGAGAGGGTTATGTTTAACATACTTGATAGGATACTCTTGTTGACCATGAAAAGCCTCTTAATAAAAAGCCAGTTAGATGGAGGGACAGGAGTATTATTACCTTAGACTTAGTGGGAAAGCACGCCGGAAGCGTTGTCCGTTGTTGTTACAGTTTACAAATGAACTTATAGCGAACGAATTTATCAAAAGATGAAAGATAATCATGCTTCTTATCAATTTTGTCCATAAAAGTGTTTGGTGGCAAGACACCACCTCAGAGGGAAAGTTCACCAAACAATAGTTCCCAATGGAGGAAGAACTCATGTAACATAGTCAGTGATCTTATTGACTTGACAGTCGATATCGGTTGCCCAACAAATTCTCTAAATCAGAAGGTTGCAGCTGGGAACGCCATTACGTTGCTCGTCTAGACGGATACTAAAAAGCAAACCACTGCCATATCTGTTGATGTCAAGTGAGTTCACGTTTCTTTAACCACACCCACAGTTAATGCTAAGAATACATCCCTTTGCCCCCAACAACTCCGTCCGTCAACTGATGCATCAGCTAGAAGGAATCCTAAAACTGACGCACCCAGAGTTGCATGGAACACCGGCAGCAACAACATAAATTCCTCCGAAAATGATGCGAGAAAACAGTCAGACCTATCAACCTCTCACTACGGATATTCCTCTCCATTATCTACAGTGACCCTAAGTGATAATGACAGATCCCAAACAACTGGAAAAGTCCGTAACTCAACAGCAAGTCCTGTACGGTGCATATCAGAGAATATTCTGGGTGGTTCGGAAGTACTCCAATAGATCCCCGAATCTGGTTCTAAGAACCACACTCTAAAGAACGATGCTTCGCAGATGAAACTGCACGATTTGCCCCTACTGTTTTCAAGCCAACAACTATACTAGGTTTTATGGCTATCATACATTACTCAGCAGCTCTGTAGTTACTTATCCTCTTGCGCAAAATATGAGTGTTGCTAGGGGCCAAGGTCCTGATAGGCATGCCCAGGCAAGTACGTCGCCATCTGATCATGTTACTAACTCGAATGTCCGCCAAACCAGCCATTTTTTGGTGTACCCTTCGACACTCCATCCACCACCACATGGCCGTCCTGCCCATGTCCCATTCAGACATCTGGTATAATGAAACTCTACTGCCACCTTCTGTCGTAAAGTCAAACTTTTGCGACACCCACTCGAGTATGAGCAGAGATTGGTACATCTCATAACCAGGCCTTTCCATGTGATATTTTGCAGCCAACTGACCCATATGTCATGAAGTTCTTTAGCAAGTTAAGTGTTGTGCTTGACAGCAAGGATCCCACTGACATCACTTATGAACAAAGGACAACTGGTAAGATGCACAGTTTTAAACGCTTTTTCTTTCCATCTTATCTCCATATTCTTGTGACTGAGAAGTAGTGTTCCCATGATAATCCGCACAGGAATATGAGCATCGCAAGATGTCATTTGTATCGTACGGATCGTCTCACAGGACGAGGTGGTGGATGCATTTTTTACCTGAAAGGACAATTTCCCGCAGTAAGACGTGTTGGGTCTAGTTTCTCTAAAGCCGAAGACTCGTCGTGGTCAGTGGTCTCTACTGGTTCTTGCCAGCTATTTATCGGACACACATGCAGAACGCCTAACTATACTAGCAATAATCTGACTGACCTGTAGAGATAGCGAGCCGTGTATCAAACATGCCCCGTGGATACAAACTCGCTTAATATCTCCTGGACCTCATTCTAAGCGTCAGCAAAACAAACCCAATTTCCTTCAGGCATCCGACTATACAGATGCAACCAACATGTCCTAAAGCCAACCAGACAGAGACATATATTGGATCTCGCATTCACCATAAGTATCTTGTCTGTAGCGATATCCGCCCTTGAACAACTTCAATATGGCCATCAAGCCGACTATTGTATCCTACCGCCTGATCAAACTTACTGATGACAATGCCTTCTTCTTCCTACTAAAATCCTTGAGTCGGATCGCGTTCTTTCTCACATCAGGCCCAAACGTAGCGGCCAAAGGATTTATCAAATATGTGACATTTTGTTTCGACGTTCTGGCCCCTATTAAGTCAAAACGTGTCGAATGGTGTGCACAAGGTAGAATCCTTGCTGCAAGAGGCTGCTTTAGCCGAGGCACAGAATAAAACTAGATTTCCCCCTGGTGATTCAATCGAGGAATGCGTTTGAACACAGAACGTCGAACGCAACGACGTCATGTAAACGAAGGGAAACTCGCGCTCTGTAGCAAGCAGAGAATCAAGAAATTAATGCAGCTGATCAGACGGCCAGTAAACAAAACAAAACGGACTTTATGATTCAATAAAGTTATCATTCATACGTCGCTCTTTTTCATTGCGACAGCAGCTCGCTCTTCAGCCACTGGCACTTTCAGGGTCACCTGTCGCTACCGCGTCAGCTTGCGGAATTCTACAAAACTTGACCGGCTGTCAACAGGGAAAACTTGCTGTTCCTCCGTAGTATATCATATACCGAGCTGGTAAGATCACTGAATGTATAATGAAGCGTCGTTGGAAACCAGCGTCACCAAGAAATATAACAAATGTTGTTTGCACCGGATTAGTTTTATTTGTCATCAGTTTATCAATCAGATGTTGGGTGGTGCCTCAATCTCCCTCATGTTTAAGTGACAACACAGTCCCTTTCGCTGGTCGCGATTAGTCACGTAGGTCCGTATGATCAACCTTCTGTAGCACATCCAAAACTTGCACCATCCACCCCGTCCCATTGGCGCTGGCGAAGATGTCGTCCCTACAGACAGCGGTATTGACTGATCTACTCAGTGCATCGAGCATCAGTCATCTGAATGTAAAAACGGGCGCGCGACAGTCCGAACAATATACTCCCGAACGGGTAACGGTTTTGTTCCACGGTGAAGGTTATTTCAGGTTTGACTAGCTTTTTGACGTGAATGTAAGAACGATGCTTCATCATAAATCACTCACCCAAGGCTCAGTCACTGTCATTGTATGAATTCTATCAAAGGCCGTCTGTCCATTCAGCTCATAATCAAAGACTGTTGTGAACCCTTGGATGTCTAACAGCATTTAATTGTCCGTCTATCGTGTGACAGTGCTGTCTTTAACAAACCATTAATCGCAGCAACCCAGGTAAAGTTCATGGCACCGCGGAATATCACCAAATGTTTTACAACTTCTAGTACCTTCCAGACTCTGTATCTGTTCTTTTTCTTCCTGTTATGACTCGCTACTCCTACTAGTCTTGATAGTCTCACAAGCCCAACGTATCTATGGAGCTTCGTATGTCAGTAGACCAGTGTGAATGGTGCGGACAGTCCGACTCCTGACGTTTACGGACAGTGCCAGAAGATGGTGAAGCTACTCAGCAAATTCATGGCCTGTGACACTCTTATTTGCCCATAAGATTTCAAGCACGTTCCCAGCATCCAGAAAACTTTAATATAACGCCTCAATACTCCACCGGCCTTCGTTTACCATCGTGTGGTCTGTCTATCACACATTCCTGAGGATAACAACACTGATGACACACAGATAACAAAACCCCGGGTGGCTGCTGACTTACTATGACATGCCAACACTAAATGACTATTCTGGCTACATACAACCAAACAGTCTTGCCTCTTCTGGTTGTCAGTGAACGATCTGGAAGAGAAAGCGTTAAGTGGAAGCTCATAAAATGCACGTGAACTGTGGTATAACGCACTGGTGATCCCCGGTTTCCAACTAACGAAGTCCAGGGAGGTTGAAAGCATTCAGCATCATGAAGTAATTCCTCAGCTTAGAGAACGAGGCACAGACACGTTTAGGTGTGATCAGTGCCCAGAGTACTTTGAACGTAACCTTCCCACCTATCATGCATCAGAAAGCTAAGGCAGGAAAGGAAGTGGACAGTCAGTTACGATGGAGATCCCTTCACCTGCTGCCTAAGCTGGGTGTGGAGGATAAACCCACACTTTACAGATTTCACAAAATTCCCCGGGACGAACATCCCCGGCCAATCCCTGTCATCTCTTCAGATGGAAGATCCCGAAGAAATTGATCAACAACCGCCTCCATGTCCAAACTCAATGGTTTCCGCCTGATATCTAAACCTGACTTTCCTTTGACGGTCAGGGACCCAGCAAACGGTAAACTGTGTCCGCAAAAGCTCACAACATCAAACATGTAGTTGATTCTACACGGCTCACGGAAGTCACAATAAACAGGTGTACTGCTGTCACATGTGTGACATTAATTCGTGGTCTATTTGAGCTAAACTAAACCCGAACATAGGTAAGGACGAAGCGTGGTCGATTCAACGCCTCTGGCATCCGGCACAGTTCAGTTTAATCTCAGCCTTCCACGTCACTGCTAATCAACCTCCTTACAGAAGGAATGTTATCAACCTTGCATCAGAGACACTCAACGTTGAAAAACTTTCACCCGGGTTTCAACAGTGAACAGATGAGCCGAAGTCTGAAGGTGAAACGTGTGCTTCCGGTTTACCTCCCGGAGCCACAAATGTAGTCAACCTGACCAAGACCCAGGAGATATCTGGGAGCGTTTCACATTCCATACAGCCAAGAAACATGAAACGGCCGGCTCCGAAAAAGTCGGTGTAGTCCAGGAAGTACTCTGTGCTCGCGTGAGGGCTGGTACGACTCTAGAAGAACCAAGGCAAAAACACATCTAGCTGGTTGTGCATGTTCACAAATTCTCTCTGTTCGAAGAAAAAACGTTGGGACTGCGATAAGTCATTGTCTCGAAGAATCCTAAAATAACAGATATAGTGGATTCTGAGCTACTGCCTAATATGTAGAACCAAGACATAGATCTCGGTTACCCTGTCTTCTGTAATAGTTGGTTGGTCAGTCGGGGGAGGCACAGTCCACAATAGTACCAAATTGAGCTCTGCCCTGAATCAGGGCCCGGCTTCGCTGGCACTTGATGAGCTCCGGTGAATAAATGTCAGCACATCTCACTTCTCACAAGCCACTGTTAGCGCAATATGCTGTGCCCAATCCTTAGCCGCAGATTGCATCGAAATCGTCCACAACGCCTTAGGATGGGCTATCACAACTTAAGGATGTCGCGTCGTCTTTCACAATGGCTTCAACCATCCAGACGCGGGTCTCGCCAGCCGCCAGACCTCAATTACCAACTTCGAAAGTTTCACGCAGGAAGTGTGTCCCACTATGTAAGTCATCCCACCCACATGTTAAGCAGAAGGTCGTGGATCTCCCCGTAGCATACTGGTGAGAAAATGGTGTTAGGCTTTCAGAATGAAACAAGAATGCTGCCTCAATTAATGAATCAAATCTTGATGTGGAGAAAACCTCTGTTCACCTCACTCTGATACAGACGCGGCCGATGAACATGCTAAACGACGTTCACGGTGGTCACCGAAACATCTTCGTTGCTGTATCGCCAATGATCTGGTTCACTTCTGCCCATGTGCTCAGAATTGGTCCTAAAGACGGGACGCCTATCCTTCACCTATCACTGCCTGTGCATGTTTTCGCTCGCTGCTGTTCTGTAGCAAAAAGCACATCAACCGAACGACTAGGAGATATCCAAGTGGATTAAAGATAATCGTCCGGCCTGGATCATAACCGCGGCAATAGAATCAATCACCAGTAACGTAGTGTCACATCATGTTATTAGCAGCAATCGCAGTCAGGTGTTTGTTCATAAACCACTCCGTTCCGATCTTGCAGCCCCTCAGTCTCGAGCCGTTTCTACAGTCCACTCACTAACACAAGCGAATAATCGAGCTTAGCTGTGGGATCTTAACATGTCTTGTGTTTAGAACAGTAAGTGGCAAGACCCCTGGGTGTAGTGAGAGACGTATGGACGTTGTGACTTCGGTTTCGATAAAGTAGACGCCCAAGTTCCTCTTCAATACCCTTTGTTTGTGCATCGACCCCATGACAGATTATCAATAACAAGTGTTCACAATTCTCTGTGGTCTCTTACCTTTTGTTCAATTTTCTGTCTCAAGGACATCGAAATCTCTTTGTGACTGAATTTCCGAGGTCGATTCGTCTGAATGGAGAGGTCCTGTTAGCTTGGTCACAATAGTCGTGCTGACCACAGGCCAGAGTAAATTCCCAGAATCTCCTTATTGCTTCGCTCAGTATCGATCAGATCATCTTGCCGTAAGTTATTCAAGGATTCAACACAACCAAGAAAGTTTGCTTTAAATATATTGTGGTATTTGTCGACAGAAACTAACAAAGATTAGTTAATTGCATGGTCATCATTCTGAACAGTATTCTGTCAGGCTATTCACCTCAGCAGCAAATCCACCCGCCGTTCGAACAGACGACACTCACGTCTGAATGGTCTTTTCTATCCTCGATGAAATCGATCACGTGACCACTCCTTTGCCAATCAAACCAAATTCCTAGCTCAACTTACCCCTATTTTAGCAATAACTACGATCTTTTTAATCGCATCTATTGCCGGATTTCCCATCTCGTACAAAAAATAGTCGCGAAACTGTTTAGTTAACTACCGCTTTGCTTGTTCACCCAACAGAATCAGTCATTGCCAAAACTTCTTCATACGGAACAGAAGTTGATCCGATTAGCCACCCTCTTGCTCAACTTCAAAATTGTTACTTTGCAAGTCACTTTTACCACTGCGGTTCGCAGGTCATTCTGCTTAACTGGTTTGGTTGATATCAACGCGCCAACCATCGAGGCGTTATCAACCAGCAATTAAAGGATCGAGGCAGCGAGTTCACCCGGTCCCCAGACGTTGAATGGATGCAATCTTGAACTAATTCCAGTCGGCTGGCAACATGCTCTCTAAGAGCTGATCGATCAGTATGCTTTGTCCTCAATTTTTGCCAAACCGTAGCGTGCCGGTTGACAGCGCTGTACACGGTGGCAAGGCACGAACAAGAGTTTTACCTTCGATGCCGTGCCGGAGATCCTTAAACAGTGATATTACTTCTTGACAGTAGGCTTTTCTGTTGCGCCGGGCGATCAGCACCATCTCTGGGGTGATCCTCTTCAAATTCGCAGACCTTTTATTCGCGTCACCCTTCTGGAATCGTTCACTTACGGTCCAACTTCACACTGAGTTACGCGTAATCTCTTGATCTAATGAGTGCCCCTCTCGATATCCAACGACAGGGACAACCTATCTTCTAAACGGTTAATGAGAACGTGCCCGTAATAACAGGATTTCATGAGGTCCTAATTGAATCACTGTACAGGAAAATTAAAACTTCCACCTCGAATATGAAAATCCTCAAAAATCAAACAAATAAAGTGTCTGTGTAACAAACCGGCAACCAGACACCTCCCGGTGAGTGTAGACGATAAAACGGGATTGAGCTCACTCAAACAGATGCTCGGTGGTCGGGTCGGAGCAAACGACTGTTTGTGCATCGAAACGATGAGAACCATAAGTAACCCAAGAAAAAATATGAAAAGGAAATGTTTAATTTTGGCATTTAGATGTTAACAGATTTCGGTCTGAATAGGAGTAGGGGAAATATTAACAGTGCCTAATGTAAGAATGAGGATGAAAAGTGCAGTTTATTTAGAGAAGATAGAAAAGCTTAGGGACATCTTTTAAAATCAACCAAAGTTCAGCAATCTCAGACTAACACAACAAACCTTAACAAAATCAAAAGCCTCCACCACTTATTTCGCTGTCCTTAATTGTCGTCCACAGGGCCGCTAACCTCGCCTTGTCGGTCTTGAAGCCAATCACCTCAATCACATCCTCAAACTTCCCCAAAAGGCTTGTAGGCCTCATGGGTGTGTCCGTGAATTTTTCTTGGTCGCTGCGCCTTCTGTAGGAATATGGATCTTCTATTCCCATACCTACGAGTAGTATATGTCCGAACAACACCCGAAACTCAAGCACTTGTTTGCGCTAACATTACTTCCGGAATGTCACAGCCGTCTATGGCAGGTTGATGTCTAAGAATCAAAATCACCCGTGATGGTGCACTGATTCTTGTATTCTTCCCCATCAGTTTAAAGCCTGAAAACGTGTCATTGCATAACCACACGTGAGCAATACACTGTCACGTTGCTGTCCACTATTTAAATGTGATGTGCGAAATCAATGACGTTTTGGAATCAAGCGAGCGGCGGTCTCACCAGTTACAGGTTCAGTAAGAGGTTTTCCCAAGAGGTGAATTCAAACGTACGGCTATCAACATTTCCCTGTGTTGGAACTGATCCAACAAAATACAACCCTGTCAGTTAGCACTATCGACAATCGATCGACAGTGAAAAGCCAAGTCTCAGCGCGTTGACTTCGTATATTATTACCGACCCTGGAAAATAGAGAGTACAGAGAGGCGCGTCAAGCTAGCGAGGCACGGAGCGAGTTGTGTGTTAGCCCCGGGACGGATGTTACAAAATGTGTAACTTGACTAAAACAAAATAGGTACAAAATCAAAATCACAGAAAATGTACAGATGAATGCGACTATCAAAATATCATTTATTATAGTCGCCACATAGCTCTCCCCCAGAAGGCTAGTAAGTATTACACAGGCCTTCGTTATTGCAGCGAGGGAGGGAAAATCACATATCACGTTTTTTTAGAATGATCACAGTTACAAGGTGATACACGCAAAGAATGATTGCACGTGATAGGGAGTGTCAAAGTTCGGGGGTGGAGGAGGGTCGGTCCAAAACATTTGCTGCGCTGCTATGGTTTAATTATTTGTGTTATTTAGTCTTCGGTGCGTTTCTTGTCTATCGCAGCGGGCTGCCCAACCCTAAAAACTCTTGAGAGAAAAGGGGGGTAGGTTTGTCCAGTGCTGTACGATAGGTCTATGGGAGTTGTCTCTCCACGCACCATATCCGAATCGTCTGGAAGAGAGAAAACAAGGTGAAGTACCCGCAGGACAGGCGGAAAAGGATAACTCACCGTGTAAACGTATCCGGTGGACTAAATAATTTCACAGTCGGAGTTTCGTGGACACTACAACTTCGAGTGTCACTGCCTTTGGTTCCCTTCTTCTTTGTTATCCTGTCTACAGTTGATAGACTCAAAAAAGAAAAAGATTAGTAGGCGAATAGACCTGGTCCAGAACCATGCCAAGGAATAGTACGTGGTGTTTAAACTGACAGGTATCCTTAGGCAGGTCGTGCGAGTGGATGCCAGGTGAACTGAAATGAAGCAGATAGCGTTAGTGTTATCCGCGCAACCGCTCAGTGTGAAATGCTGTTGGCCTAGAGATATCCATGGTTTGCACAGACAAGATGGATTATTCCTTGCAAACGTGCGCAAACAATCTCATATGGCTTAACAAAGCTTCTGACAAGGTGTTGCAAAAACAAATGAGCGATAGAGATCGAGGGTGTCTGTGTGTCGATGAACAAACAGGAGTGACCGTGCAGTGAGGACATTAATGCTAGTCGTGTTTCCCTTGCAGTACCTGCGTTAGGTAGTGCTTACGACGTTGCAGGGTCCGATGCCGGCTGAAATGTGCCATGGCCGAAACTGCACTCGCGTGAATGAGCGACAGAGGTGTTCTCTGGGTCGGTCCTGAATGTTGAGAATTCCTGATCTCGTGCGGGAATAACCTACCGAGGAATGGTGTTGTGGCAAGCGTTAGTGGTTCGAGCCGTGAGGACGTTTAATCCGAGGTGTTTACCGTGCTGCTTACGACTGTAAGAGCTACACCGTTGGAAAGATGTCCGATAGATGGCCAATGAAACCAGAGCTGCCAGATTGGTTGACCCGTGAATATCAAACTAGGTCAGATGCTGGGTGTGCGTCGCCTTGATGAGGCGTAGATGCAGGGTTTGTGCACCGTTTGGCTGCAGTCAGCTTTTGACTGCGGTATATGGTGCCTGGATGATATACTAGGTCAAAGACATAGAGAACGGCTTGAAGAAAGTTCAAGCCGCGTCGCGAAGCAGCGATTTCTGCTCCTAGAGCCTCAATGTCTGATAGACCACCTTGTCGGGACCCACATGCGCCTACTTTAGAACGTTTAGTAGATTGTGGTACATTCAAGCAATCTAGTTGCTGAAAAGGCTCCATTACTTGATCAGCCATGTTTGCTGTCTCGGCAAGAGTTTGTGAACGTGCAACGGAGGGCTACGTCTGTGTGAGAGTTGCCGATGATTTGTTGCGTTTGCGCTAGCGGCGTTGTAGGGCGTTTGTCAACTAGCTTGAGGTCGTGGAAAATTTTCTGTACTCGGGTCTTGTCGGTTAACAACTGCTCCTGTTTTATAAAAGGTCTCGTACTTGAGCTATACGGTTGGTTCACTATAACATCGTGAAGTTGTGAGGTAACTTCGCTCGGAAACCTAACCACTGGCAGAACCCTGTTTGATCAGACGAAATTCCGTTGTTGAAAAATTCTGGTTGTAAGTAATCAAACCAGAGAGTCATTTTCAAGGAACTGAGGGACCGCTAGAACATTAGTGCCAACGCGGAGGCTGTCAACGTGCTTAGGTAGTACTTCGGACAGAGGGCAGTGCTTACGCGGTTCAGATATCAATAACAACTAATTAAGCTGAATTGAGGAAATATATAAATGCCGGACGTATACACGAACAGAGAAAAACAACTGATTACGTGTACGTCAATAAAGACAGTATACATGCAAGTATGCAAAGGAACGAACTCACCAAGACGCAAGAGACGACTGTAGCGGAACGTTCGAAATTTTCGGGCTCACCAATTGTTGGAACTGATCCAACAAAATACAACCCTGTCAGTTAGCACTATCGACAATCGATCGACAGCGAAAAGCCAAGTCTCAGCGCGTTGACTTCGTATATTATTACCGGCCCTGGAAAATAGAGAGTACAGAGAGGCGCGTCAAGCTAGCGAGGCACGGAGCGAGTTGTGTGTTAGCCCCGGGACGGATGTTACAAAATGTGTAACTTGACTAAAACAAAATAGGTACAAAATCAAAATCACAGAAAATGTACAGATGAATGCGACTATCAAAATATCATTTATTATAGTCGCCACATCTGCGCCATGGCCAAACTTTTGAAGGTGCCAACAAAATAGTATATTACTGATCAGTGCATGAGAAAGCTGGCGATCATACAGAAGTGTGCTAGATAATGGCCGACTTCCGTGGAAGATACGAGAACTTACTTGTGTTCGCATCATGAGTGCAGCTAACTGCTCGGCAAAGGTGTCGCCCAGTCGATGAGATAGGTCAGGCAATGTGACAGGCACTGGCTGAGAATATAGATCAGCTTTCAACGTCTAGCTGGTTGCACCGGCTAGCTTTATAACTGGTACGGTGGAACTGAAGTGCGCCAATACCCCGTGGATTGATAGAAGCAGAATTTTCAACCAGAGCTACCGAGAGTTAAAATTATCCCCGTATAAATTGTCCACTTTGCGTGGCTTAAGCAACTAGTCCATAGTTCGAGGTGGCCACTGCGGTTCACGATCCCCCAGCTGAATATTACAGAAGTGCCGGTATAATTTCTTCCCCTCCGATGACCGAATTCTATCTACTGAGGCATCTGCTAAATTGCCATAATGGTGCTAGGAAGGAATTTCACGTATGACTCTAAGAACTTCGCAGTCTATAGCGTGGTGGACCGAACAATTTGCAGGTACGCCGTAGACTGGGATACAACCCTGTGGGTCCTGATCACAACTTCAACTTGCTCAAACCACAAACGGGGATTTGTAATGCAAAATCTGATATGTCGAGTGCCAATGGATGTACTGATGAGTGTTCGGGGATTTGGCATATTTTCAAGCTAAACGTCACACATTTGATCACAGCCTTCGCATTCAGATGAACTTTCTAACCAGCCTGTTTTGAAAAAAAGCACCAGACTCGAATCTCGCTCTCATTAGAGCTCCTCAGTAGTTCACAGCCCTGCCACGGCCGGGATTTGATATTCGGCCACACTTTCGTGAGGCAACCTTGTTATCTGCTTACGAAGGCTGTGATTAAATGTGAGTGATGTTCAACTTGGAAATAAACCGATGTGTTTCGATAAAATTGTCGCTAGCTGTCGAAGCGGATTGAACTATTAAAAAAACTAAGTAAAAACCAGGACCAACTTAAACTCAATCTCAACTGCCACAACAATTTGTGGTAGTGTGTAAATGTGCGCTTTACTCCTGCCCAATTACAAATCAGAACGTTCTTCCCGCGGGTCAGTAAACCGGTGGTCTCAACAGGCGCTGAACCCAGAGAACCTGACGGGGCTTGCAAAGAAACTGTATGTTCACGGTACTGTTGGAAAATCTGACCAGTAGTCCGCTTCACCTTTGTCTGATACCTACGGTAGCAAAAAAGGGGGAGGAGAAAAATGTGCCACACGACGCAAATACAAGCATGAGCATTAAAAATAAAAAGCATCAGTGGGATTTTGGTTAATCAATTTCGGCTATACACGAGTAGTGTGCAAGTTAATAACAGTGAATATAGGGGTTACTGCAGCTTGTTTGGTACCTTCGTTGTCTTTCGTTTGGTATAGTGCGGAACGTTGAACGTTTCGGGATATCCTTGATTTGTTCATAGGAAGCCGATCGCAGATTTGTCTTCAGTTGTCTCTACTGTGTTCAGTGAATAACCACAATGAATTGTGCATCATGACTATACATAAAATGTCTGTTTTCTTTTTCCAGATGGATTGCAAAAGTTTTGTGTGGAAGAAAATAAGCCACTGCAGACGGACTATCCAGCAATCGCTGCCACTCCGGTAACTGGCTAGTTAGTTACGAAGCAGGAGAAAATAAGTATCAATTGATCTAATAGAATCACAAAGGGAAAAATGAACCAAAAGAAATCTCGATAGTAGACAACCAACGTAGTCAGTGACGGAGAATGAAGTACACCCACGAAATGTCCAAAGTTATTGAAGAGTAGTCGTAATTACCGGAGCGTGGCTGTTTCTGCAAAACAAGGGCACTGAAATTCACTGTAACAATGGAGCACCTGAATAGAGTACCAGTCATAGACGTTGCAGGAAAAATCAGAATGTAAGACCTGATTTATTCGGGAGTTCGTCCCATCCATGTCTTGTCAGCTTAAACAAGTATGCCAAATGCGAACTGACGCAACGGTTACCTGTGTTTTTATGCGAAACGTCCCAAAAACAGAGCAACATTAGACGAATGTTAACTGTTCAAAACTTTTCCTGCATTACTTACTGGTTTCGTCTCCACACATGGTGCATCAAAATTGGACATGTAGTGAGACCATCCCCGGCGTTCTTAAAATCCAGAACCCCCTGCTACGTCAGGATCGCTGTAGCGACCTCCTAGAAGAGCCTAATTTTTGTTGATATTTTGTTGTACAATTTGACACCCCCTGATGAGCCAAGTTTGTTTAGCCCAATTGTAAGCCTTATTTCCGCTGGTAGAAAAATTCCTCACTTTTCCGTTCCGCGCGCTACACGCAGGACGCTTGCTGGCTGTACATTTTGTTGCTTCTCGGTCGTGGCAATATATAGAGTACTGCGCTGTTTGTTGTCTTCTGAATTATTGCCACTGGGTAACTCGTCAAATCTGGTGTGAGACTTTGTGGGAACGTACCCACAAACTGGTGAGCCCGACAATAGTATTTTCGCCGCAGTTTGGTCCGCTATTTTTATTGTGTGATCCGGCGTATCTTGTCCGTGTATCTTCGTCTCACGTCATTTGGTGAGTCAGTTCCTTGGTGTTAATTTTTTTTTATACGGCATTTTATCATTTTTATTGACCGTATTTCAATTTTTGGTTATATATCAGGTCTGGCCAAATTTTCATATTCATTCACCTACTCTATATTTTCCGTTTTTGCATATTATAAGCTACTGAGCGTTTACCATGTCTGGGGAAGATATTAAGCCTTTAGATTCGCATACTGTAGGCGCAGTTACACTAACAGTTCCTCCATTCTTGGAGATGGATCCCTTACTCTGGTTTGTCTATCTTGAGGCCGAGTTCGTCAATAACCGAATTTCGTCTGACCAGGCGAAGTTCAGTCAGCTAGTGTCTAGACTTCCGAAGGAAGTCACCATGCAATTGCGTGACGTCCTCCTCAGTCAACCCGCGGAACATCGTTATGATACTCTTAAGGAGGCCGTGATCAAGCGGGTAACCCCATCAGAGAAAACCCGCCTACAGCAGCTTTTCAGTGGATTGCAACTGGGTGACAAACGCCCGTCTACGTTGCTCCGTGAAATGCAGCAACTTCTCGGTGGCTCTCACATGGATGAGTCACTATTGCGAGAGCTATGGATGCAGAGGCTGCCGGAGACAGCCCAAGCTATTGTGTCCGTAGCCCGCTCACAACCGCTATCAGAAGCTGCTGAAATTGCCGACCAAGTAGTCGAGCGCTTCCAACCGTTTCTGCACGATTACAATAATCCCAGGGTAAGTGCTGTTCCTACGACCTCAGCTTTGGAACAACCTGTAAGTTCTCGCTCAACCGAACTTGCAGAGGTCAAGGCCCTATGGGCAGAAGTGGCTGCCTTACGCAGAGACTTAGGCAAAATGACTATTAGCCGTTCCCGAAGGCGATCCCCACGGCGTCGGCATACAAGTAGGTCGCCTCGTCGACGCAATTCACAGCCTCGTAAAGGCTTCTGCTGGTACCATGAACGATATGGTACTAAAGCCACTAGGTGTACAACGCCCTGCTCGTTTCCCTCACCGCTCCAGGGAAACCGGATCGCCGACGCGTAATGGCGACGGACGTCGCCGGCGCATCCACCCCTAGTCGCCTTATGTTTGTTAGGGATCTCTCCACAGGGACCGCATTCCTGGTGGACACAGGAGCGCAGGTTAGCGTAGTCCCACAGACCCCTTCCGAGGCGACACAGTCAGGCGCTCCTCATCTCCGTGCCGCCAACGGCACAGTTATCCAGACTTTCGGTCAGCGTTCGTTAACATTGGACTTAGGTCTCCGACGAAACTTTCGTTGGATTTTCGTTGTCGCTGCGGTTCCGTTTGCCATTATCGGTATCGATTTCCTCCGGCATTTCGACCTTCTAGTCGATACGCGACGCCGGAAACTAATAGATGCTGTTACACACCTGAGCATTAACGGTAATCGCACGACCATCACAGCTATCAGTCCTGTTTACGCGACACCGACTGCCCCACCGTCTTTTACGGAACTTTTTCAACAGTTCCCTCAACTAGTCCGGACGTCGAACGCTGTGCCCGCTGTGACATCCAATGTCACACACCACATACGAACCAAAGGCCCGCCAGTATCGGCTAGGCCTCGCAGGTTGGCCCCTGAAAAACTTAAAGTCGCTAGGGTAGAGTTCGAACACATGCTCGAACTCGGGATCATTCGCCCTTCCGACAGTTCTTGGGCCTCACCATTGCATCTGGTTCCCAAGAAATCAGGAGACTGGCGTCCTTGCGGTGACTACCGCGGTCTCAACAGAGTGACAGTCCCTGACAAGTATCCTATTCCACATATGCAGGATCTTACGACCTGCCTCACGGGCAAAAATATCTTTAGCAAAATCGATTTGGTCCGCGCATATCATCAAATTCCAGTGGCGGCGGAAGACATACCTAAGACCGCTGTGATTACTCCATTTGGCCTTTTCGAGTTCTTGCGGATGCCATTTGGATTGACCAATGCCGCCCAGACTTTTCAACGCTTCATGCACGAAGTCACCCGCGGTCTGGACTTCGTCTATCCTTACCTAGATGATATCTTGGTTGCTAGCTCTTCTGAAGAGGAGCATCTTTCGCATCTGCGTAGTTTGTTTGAACGACTGACTAGCTACGGTATCACAGTCAACCCGACGAAATGCGAACTGGGTAAGTCGACCATAGAGTTTCTAGGTCACCGAATTTCAGCCGACGGAATTGCTGCCCTACCTTCCAAAGTTCAGGCTATCCAGGATTATCCTGAGCCTTCTTCTTTCAAGCAGCTTCGTAGGTTCTGTGGCCTGGTAAATTATTATCGTCGATTCATCCCTCGTTGCGCGCATTTAATGCAACCGATGACAGATCTCCTCCGTGGAGGTGATCGTAAACTGTCATTTACTGATTCAGCGCGCACAGCCTTTAGAGAGCTTAAAGAGGCTATCTCCAAAATAGCCCTGCTAGCTCATCCAGACCCTAACGCTCAGTTGTCGATAGTGACCGACGCTTCCGATACGGCTGTTGGCGCCGTGCTACAGCAATACGTTGGATGCAGTTGGCAACCCCTTGCATTCTTTTCGAAACGGTTGCAACCAGCCGAGACTCGTTACAGCACTTTTGGGCGAGAATTACTAGCCATCTATCTTGCTATACGCCATTTTCGGCATTCTGTTGAAGGCCGACAGTTCACGGTCTACACTGACCATAAACCACTGGTGTATTCTTTAAACTCTTCGTCCGACAGGTATTCCCCCAGGGAAATCAGACACCTGGATTATATCTCTCAGTTTACGACAGATATACGGCATGTCTCGGGTGTCCTCAACCCTGTCGCTGATGCCCTCTCACGGGTATACCAGGTTAGCAATTCTACGCCTAGTCCTCTTGACTTGGCCGCCATGGCCGCTGCGCAAACAGGCGACCCCGAGATAGAGCAACTCCGCCAACGTAGCTCTCTCAAAATACAGCCTGTTCCATTAATTTCCTCTGAGGGCACCATCCTGTGTGATGTTTCACAAACCGTACCTAGGCCTGTAGTGCCCCTATCGTTTCGTCGTGCAGTGTTCAACGCACTGCATAACCTATCGCACCCTGGCATACGTGCCTCAGTGAAGCTTGTCACTGAGCGCTTCGTTTGGCCTAAAGTGAATCACGACGTCCGAAATTGGGCTCGTTGCTGTTTGGAATGCCAACGTTCTAAGGTTCATAGGCATACCAAGAGTCCCATCGGTATCTTCCCGGCACCTGACGCACGTCTTCATCACGTGCACGTCGACCTCGTTGGACCGCTACCGCCCTCCAACGGTTTCATTTTCCTCCTGACTTGTGTCGACCGTTTTACTAGGTGGCCGGAAGCAATCCCACTTCCTGATTGCTCTTCCGAAACAGTGGCTCGCGCCTTTTTGGAACGTTGGGTAGCCCAATTTGGTTGTCCTGCTGTGGTGACTACGGATCGTGGTTCCCATTTCGAGGGATCCTTCACGGATCTCCTTAATACCCTCGGGTGCAAGCATATACGCACTACTGCCTATCATCCTGAATCCAATGGGATGGTGGAACGTTTTCATCGTCAGTTGAAAGCAGCCCTCAGTGCGCAGTCAAACACTTCCTGGCAAGAGGCCTTACCTCTTGTTCTTCTTGGATTGCGGAACACCGTCAAGATTGACTTAAAGGCTACACCGGCTCAACTCGTCTATGGTTGCACCCTACGATTACCCAACGAACTAGTGTCTCCTTCGGCAACCAGAACTGTCGATTACGGAAAGTATGTAGCACGCCTGGCGAATCACATGCGGCGGTTACGTCCAGTGCAACCACGAGAGCGTTCGTCACCCGTGCACTTGCATGAGAAGCTTTCTTCTTGCTCTCACGTTTTCCTACGCGCAGATGGCTCACGCAAGCCTCTGCAGCCGCCGTATACAGGCCCTTTCCGCGTGTTACAACGAGGCGAAAAGAATTTCACTGTCGAGCGTGACGGCAGACGCGATGTCGTCTCAATCGATCGAATTAAACCCGCGTTCATCGAGGATGATGAACCTAGTGTCGTGCCTATACCGGCACCTCCATCGTCTCAGTCTGAACTTACGTCAAACATACCTGATTGCAGTCCCACACCTTCCCCCGTACTGCACGACCGACACGGTAGACGCGTACGAAAACCTGTAAGGTTTGCGGAATACGTTAGTGTTTTCTACATATAATATGCTGGTTTACTACAACTACTTTGTTACCATTATTTAATGTCATTCTTTTGTCGGCATACACTAACACATTTTCTCTGAGTTCTTTTTAAGCGTGATTTCAGCACAACCGACTTACAGTATTACTAAAAAGGTATCACATCTCCAGCGGATTACTGATGCTGAACGTTCCCTTAACACGGTGAGCTTGTTTTTCTACCTGGTACAGGTATTTCACCGTTCGTTCAGTTTTAGATCACTTGGGCTTGGTGCAATGGAGAGACAACTCCTGAAGACTATCGTTCAGCACTGGGTAAACCTACCTCCCCTTTTTTTCTCACTTGTGAGTCTTTTGGGGTTGGGTAGCCCGCTGCGATAGATGTGCACCGAAGACTAAATAATCTAAATAACCTAAATAATCTAAATAACGGACTCACTCAGCGCACCTTTCAATCCGCGACCGACCACCTTATGGACATTTCCCCTTTATTATTCTTTTGTGCTTTCTGCTAGCTGGACATTTGCCTAGCAATGGACATTACATTTTAGTCATCCCATTGTTGCAAGCTTATTTTGTGTAACGAAGGCTCCTGTGTACCCTAGTAGCCTTCTGGGGGGAAGCTCTGTAGCGACCTCCTAGAAGAGCCTAATTTTTGTTGATATTTTGTTGTACAATTTGACACCCCCTGATGAGCCAAGTTTGTTTAGCCCAATTGTAAGCCTTATTTCCGCTGGTAGAAAAATTCCTCACTTTTCCGTTCCGCGCGCTACACGCAGGACGCTTGCTGGCTGTACATTTTGTTGCTTCTCGGTCGTGGCAATATATAGAGTACTGCGCTGTTTGTTGTCTTCTGAATTATCGCCACTGGGTAACTTGTCAAATCTGGTGTGAGACTTTGTGGGAACGTACCCACATCGCCCTGCTAATACCACCGTATCTGCTCACATGGCCTTGTGAACGTAATCTTACTGCGAACCACCTACATCAACTTCAGTGTGTTGATGTGTGTTTCTCGGCTTTACTTGTAGCTGTACAATGAATCCGCGTCAACTCCAGCACTTTGGGTTGCATTCCAAGGACTAACAGTGTTTTGACCGTTGACTTCGGAAACGCTACCCAGCCAGTCCGACGCTTGTATGAATTATGGAAGTCAGCCGGATTTTCCATGTACATTCGTCCACTTAGTCGGCATGTGTGCAGTTGTGCTAAAGGTTTTCTCACATTCACCTCCTTAGCGCCTTTACTTGTTGCACTGAAGTCTGCCTGTTATGTGTTGAGTAAACCATTGAATAAAATTTGCCTGCAGTTCCACCATTTTTCAGCTGGACTCTATAATGCCACACTAGGTCAAACTACCTTGATGTACACCCTCCAACAGAAATGTACACACGCATATAAGTCGACAGATTGTTGGCAGTATACAGTGCGGTTGACCACCAAAGATATGGCGGAGATGCAATTCCACCTCGTCAGTGTTATGCGAGAGATCCGTATCCGTGGCAGTAAAATGCTTGTGTAAACTCATGGGATGTTGGACAATATGTTGGAGTACCGTTCCGCCAAATATGGAACGAACAGCTTAAGTTTATGGATTTCATGAATTTATGACCCTCACATTGAAATCACTCATGACAAAAGAACCACCAAAGGAGGCGCTGTTTTATTACATGCCAACCATGATATGACGGTACAGTATCTACATAGTCCTACGTATGGTCAACTGTTTCCACATGACTTGTCCCCGGTTTCACTGGTTGGATCGGAGTGAGCATGAAGTGAATTGTGTTGTACAACAACTTGGGTCGTCAGAGGCATAAGACCGGGGAATATTTGGGCGTACGAACCAAATAGAATGCAACTAACCTCGCGACGGTTATGCGTTCTTGCAAACTCACCGCCTTACGTCAAAAAATGAAGGTCGTTTGTGAACACTTACCAAAATGGGTTAAACAAGCAATCGCGTGAACAGACAACTTAAAACAAACACCAGGAAGAGGACATCGTCTCTGATGGTTAAGCATCACCTGATGACGCATTATCCGACAGACTCATCGACTTTATCTGCTGTTCTGCTTTACATTCAAAACAAATTCTGCTTACAATACGCCGAAACTTGTTACCGAACGCCACGACCCTATTTTGCGTATACAAAAAAAGTGTTCGTGGCGTTGATTTTTCCTCGGTAGCAACCGGGTTGGTTTTAACGTGAACAGTGATTGACTGGTTGATGTGAAACTTTTCTCACTTCATTTTTCTGTTGCGAATATTAGTAAAAATGCAGCGAAATTTGCTCGAGCATAGCACACCTCATGTCGGCCTTCCGTCTGCCCTGTCCCATGTTATGGAAAGAAAGTGTTGTTCCAAGTCGCACTTGAATCGAATCAGTCATCGGCACAAAATATGAAGGCGCGAGAGTTTTTTATCCAGCTTTTACTAAACAAGACAATATCTAGTAGTCATTATACATCGGCGAAGCGGACCATCTGTAGAATGCACCTGCTCAGCACACTTATGGTGGAGGCCAGTGAGATGAACTTTCACTAATTTACCTGTGTCGTGTTAACTTCTCCAAAGATATACCTGGAGGAAGTGTTCTCTACAGAAATCTGAGAAATTCAGCCGGTAAGTTGTAATTAAGCTGAAATGTCCCTCAATGGAGGTTGCGACGGGAGACAGGCAATGTCAACCGAGTAGTTTATTCTTGGAGGTAGTGCAATCCACCTCGTCCGTAAAACGTGTACCCACTTCAAAAATTCTATCAAACCTAGATATTCCGCGTAGGATGCGTCCATTCTCAACCACTTCTCAAGATCTGTGTCGACAACGTTACTAGTGGAGGGAATAAATCAGCTTCATTCCAGAATTTTGCTTCGTTTGAGAGCAGATTTGAAAATACTTAAGAAGCGTGGCGTTTCAAAACAGACGTTAACCGCTAGTCCGTCTTGCTCAACCTGTCTCTCCGGAGCAGGCGGTTCTCTTGCAAGTGTCTCGCTGCGTTCCAAAACAATCTGTTAATAACCGTTGATTTGCTTTCATGGTGACGTTTCGCTTCTGACAAAGATGCCTTTTCGGAACAAGAATATCCGCTTGAGCCACAACTTCGTCGATTAAACAGCTCTCGTGACTAATTCGGTTGATCACACTGGAACCATAGGATACTAGTATGCTGCAAATATTTAGATTTCTAGAGATCAAGCGCTCCTCAGTTGTCACACGGACAAACTTAATAACGTTATTCACGGGTGGAAACAAGAAACCACGTCTGTGTTCGACCTTTGGAATGGGGGATCGTCAGTGTGACGTTCAGGTTGAAGCTGCTATCCGTCACTGGCCTATAATCCAAATGTGGCTGTGATGTTTTCTTGTGGACGTAATCAATGATCTCAGGTTGTTTTTGTGCTAAGGATGCCCAACGTAGTTCTTCAATTGTTTGAACGATGCCCGGGTGGTGTATCCAGGATACTACAACCGAGAACAACTGTGATGTAGACAATATATGTGGGCTAAAATATCCCGCCATTGAGTGGGTCTAACAAACCTGCAACAGTGTCTCCGAGGTATTCATGCGCACTAGATTATTTGGATTTGCAGAAGAACAAATTAATGATGAACACTGATGCTTACGACAAAGACAGCTTGTTGGAAATGGGACAGTTTCCAACGTGATACCAACAAAAAGAAACAAAGTGTAAGCGTGTTATGAAATTTCATTTCTTATTGCACCAGCTTTGCTCAACACGCTACTTCAAGTGGAAGTGGATGTTTTTGTTTTCTTCCGTGAAACCAGACCCAAATGTTTCGGTGTCTTCATCATTCCATCCGGAGACAACTCGAGTAGCTCCCATCACCCGCAGGTTAGATTCAGTTGCCAGGGTTGCGTTTCGACTGCAAATCAGGGGATGCGTTTCACCTTATTAGTGGACGAGGGTCATCGGCACACCCATTCGTTTACTACACACCCAACGAGAGTGAACGTTTCGAAAAGACGTTAATTTCTTTCCGCTCTAAGTTTGTATGAGCTACAGTGCGTGGTTGTATGTGTTGTGTCCGCAAAAGATGCCTGGTCAGCAAGTTGATTTATTGCACAAACCTCCGTACAGGTCATGTCATGAACTAAACCACAAACGTGTGCACTCATTTGCACGACAGACATGCACTCACATACATTGGGTGACAGTACGTGGTCATTCGCCTTGGTGAAAGTTCTCACACAGCATGTACACACTGTTCCGATAGTCTCTTCGTGTCCGTCGTGTTCGGGGCTTGTCCTTTTGTTCCTGAATATCGTCTGTGGGTAATACACTACTTGTGAGTAGTATACTACTCACTACAAAACTGCCTGTTACACAACACTCCTCCCCCTTCTGAGGTTCCTTGGTTCCCTTGCATTTGTCGACGAATCCTCTCCGATCGACGCGGTGTTTCCTCCTGGATTATTGATCTTCTGATTCGTCGCGCCGGCATCTCGTGCCACGTTTCTAACTCACTCGCGTGCACTCGTTTCATCCCGCAGTCCTTCTTGATCGTGTATAATAGGCCCCGTCTGGATATTACCAAATACGGTCCTTTCCATTTAGGCAAAAGTTTTCTTGATCCTGTCCCGCTGGCACCCGTGTTCCGACGGTCCCGATATTTCACCCGTTCTACTAGGTTGAACGTTCTAGTCTTGCCAAACCGTTGCCTTGCGGATTGCTTCTTTGTGCGTGCCTGCGATGCTTTCAGATTTCGTTTGGCTCTTTCTCTTTCGGCAACCAATTCTTTAGTGGAATCAATGCACTCTGGTCATACCCAAATGTCCTCATCCACCGGAAGTCGAGGGATTCTACCGTACATCAATCGAAATGGAGATTTCTTCGTGTCTGCCTGCACAGACGCCCGGTGGGCCAATAACACCAGTGGCAACGCAGACTTCTAATCTCCTCCTTTGGATGATAACCACTTTTGATCGTTCGGTTGTTACGCTCAGTTAGGCCACTCGTTTCTGGGTGATACGGCGTCGTTCGGATGCGCTTGATTCCCAGTTGTTGCATGCGTGTTCGAAACTTCTCGCTTTCGAAGCATGGTCCCTGATCCGTCAAGATCGCATTTGGTACGCCGTGGTTTGCTACAATGTGCTTCATCACCATGTCTCCCACCATAGATGCCTTCTGATCCGGAACGCCAGTGGCTTCGATCCAACGGGTATTGTTCTGTCATGACTAGAACTTACTGGTTACCACGGGCGCTCAGTGGAAATGGGCCCATAAGATCCATAGTGCAGAGTTCACCGATTTCGGAGATTGGTATTGGCTGTAAATGCTGTTGGGCTCCCCGATTGTCGCTTTTCAATAACTGACACGGTTGGCATGCAACCACGTAGGTTGTCACATCTTCTTTCATCTTCCGCCAATATGCTCTTTGTTGCAGCAGACTGTACGTCCTAGTGCATCCAGTGTGTGCCATTTCATGGCAGTGTGCCACCACTTTCCTCCTCAGATGTCTCGAGATGACTACCACTCGAGGGCGCCCAACGCCACGCTGTCATGTCAATACGCCTGCACTGTTTAAGCCAATTCTTCTCCATTGGGAGGCGATTATTTTCAACTCCTCATCCTTAGTATTTGTGGGGATTTTCATTTTCCGGAGGACCTAATCTTGACGCCGTAGGCGTACTAGCGTTTGTGGGTCCTGCTCCATTATTAAGCCGTTGACTCCAAAGGTCACTTTGGGAAGTTCGTCGTCTATTTGTGGTCGAGAAAGAAAATCCGCGACGCAATTGCTCAAACCAGGCACATGGTTGATCGTGAAGTCATATTCCTGTAAACGTAATGACCATCGGGCTAATTTGCCTCTCGGGTCCCTCGCAGTCATGATCCACTCCAGGGGTTTGTGATCCGTCTCCACGTGGAACTGTTGACCCAACAGGTATGGCCTCCACTTGTCCAGTGCCCAGACGATTGCCAAACATTCCTTTTCAATAGTCGAATATTTCTGCTCCGTTGGAGTCAGGACTCTGCTGGCATACTCGATTACTCCTTCCTTTTGCTTGAGTACTGCCCCAATGCTACGGTCACTGGCATCTGTTGCTACGATGAACGTTTCTTTTGTATTCGGTAGTTTCAACGTCAGTTGTTGCTCGTTCATGGCTTGTTTCACTCGCTTGAACGCCCTCTGGGCATCGTCGGTCCATTCAAATTTCTTGTCTTTTCGAAGAAGTTCATACAATGGCGCTGTAACGGAATGGAAATTTTTCACGAACCGACTGCAGTGCCCTGCTTGACCCAAAAATGGTCTCAGCGTTCGTTTGGAATTCGGGGCCGCGGCATCTCTAATTGTCAATATTTTCTCCGGCAGCGGCTTGATTTCACCTTGACCCACCTTGTGTCCCAGTAACACCACCGATGATCGTCCGAGTTGTGACTTATTGGCATTGATCCGGAGTCCTGAGTTCTTGATGCGATTCAAGACAGCATCTATATGGGCAGTATGTTCCGATTTCGTGTTGCTGTACATTACGATATCATCTCCGTATACCGCCTTATTATCCAGTCGTTTAATCAGCTGAACCATCAGGCGCCGAAATGTGAACGGTACCCCGGATAGGCCAAACGGCATGCGCTCGAACTGATATTGTTTTTCGCCTGCCGTGAATGCGGTCTTCTCACGATCTGTGAGTTTAATTGGTACTTGCTTGTACTCGATCCTCTCTGGTTACGGTGACCCAAGCTCAACCTTTCACTCATGTATAATTTGGTCTGTGGCAGTAAATTCATCGTCAGCTTCGCGGCTAGCTTACAACACAGGTCAAAATATAACCTCAGAAACAAGGACTTCACCTCGGCAGCTCTTAAATCTCGGAAAAAACTGCGTTCAACTTTTTTCCTAGTAAAATATTCCTACATTTGGAACACACTCTCGCACGCAATTAGGTCCAGTAAGAATATACACCAATTCAAACGAAACTTACAAGCTTTCCTAACAATGACGAACGTCATGCCCATTTTCAAGCCCTATTTTTTCTGAGGACGTTATCTCCGAAAACGGACCTAATAACATCTGACGAAAAACCTCCTGTTTTGCGTGATGTTAAGTCACGCACCTCTCGAACCGATCAAGACTACCGCTTTCAGGATAGATCTTGTACTTTCAGACTTGCCAGCGAACACGATAACATGTCTAAAGTCAACACGTATAGGTGTCAATATACATGCCCGTTAGTAACAACCCAAACATCCTGGCGCACTCTTACCCATACTTGTTGATAGCTTGTGTCTGAGTTATAAACCACCATGGTGAGGCTGGACATGCTAAAATCGTTCAAAAAAACTCAAATTGTATGTCTCATGACTGCATAATAACCTCGAGTCGCAACTCTTCCTTCTCCTCCCCTGATAGACCACCCAGCAACCTCTCGGTATTGTTAACCATTCTTCTCATTCTATATACCGTCTTTACAAAGATAATGGACATCTAAATTTGGCAATATTCGTACACTAGGAATAGCTTATATTCGATCTCCTTTCGCGTTATTCAATAGCAGCTGTTCGCATGTGGTATATATTTCATCAATCAACACAATGCTAATAACGTCACATAGGAGGTTATGTCAGAATATCACGTTCCATTGTTCGTCATAGCTCACATGGTTAGTTTCACGTTATCCAGTTTATCGCATAATTCCTCTGTCCATTCTTGGTTTCACTGATACATCCCGCGCGAGAAAACATCTCACCCCGCCCGGACTCTTAAAATTCCGCAATGGTTGTGCATATCGCGAGCTCCTCAAAATTCTTAGGAATTTAAGCGAAGAGTGACGTCCGGTTGAGAGGTCCATGCATTCCTCGCGAAAGTATATGCGTTCCCACCTCGCCCACATCATGAAAAAATTTTCTGCATTTTTTTCGGGACTATCTACATGGAATAATGGTCAAATTCTCCGCCAATACATTCTTTCCATTCTCCAACCACCGGTCTTTGGCACGACCTTGAGCATCAGGCCAGCGATTGCCTTGCGGAGTCCAAATTGATGTAACAAATCAATTATTTTATCGAATTGTGCAGACTCCAAGCACTATCTTCTCAGAACCATGAAGCTCGAGTTTTCCTGCCTAGACTTGAATTTTTCCTCCATATAATGGCTGTTCTTGTCTGTTTTTTTGCTCCACACACATAGCTGACTCGTTGTACAATTTTTAGATTCGGTGTTCAGTTATGTATATGCTGAAAATCATTGCGTTGACCACGTTCTCCTGAGTGTGTTTCTCAAAATTTCGTCGAGAAATATACCATTATTGTTATTATTATTAGTATCCGGAGCGTAAGTCCAAAACTTCGCCTGCTGTAGCTTATCAAAAATATCAGCGACGGATGGTATTGGTACGACTGTATTCTGCGTTACCTCATTCAGCCGTCTGAAACCCACACAAAAGCGGTACTTCCCGTTGGACTTCTTCACCAGGAGAACAGGCGAGTTGTACGAACTGCTGGCTTTTTTGATAACACCCTCGCTTAGCATGTTCTCTATTCGTCTCCTCAATTCCTCCTCAAGATGAACCAGCATCCCGCAGGGTCCGTGAGGTCGAAATGTTCCGGTTGCCCGTATTTCATGGGCAATCCAGTTGCAAAATCCGTACGGATCATCGTCAGTCGTGAATACTCACGTGTATTTCTCGACCGTGGACTGGGGCAAGGGGGCTGTGCAACTGGGAGTTTTACCCCTGCGTACTTGGTTGACTCAATCCTTTCGCTGTCCTATGAGCGTCAGGGAGCCATACTTGGTTGACAACTTTTTGAGCTTCGAGTCAATCACGGCATCTGTTGCAGCGAGAAAATCGGCTCCGAGTATCGTTTGCCTGGTTTCTGGGGACACAATGAAACGGTGCTTTACGATATGGCCGCCGATACGTACCCCACATTCTTTCACACCGTCAACCAGTAGACTATGACCTCCAACCGTCTTGATCATCATGGATGTCGGTTCTAGGTTTTGCTTTTCGGCACGAGCAATCAACGAAATAGCTGCCCCTGTATCGACTAAACACTGTTCTACCTCTCCATCAACTTCAACCCTTGTATGTACGGCCCCCTTCTCAATCGCTCCCATTACTAGTCGACCCGCCCAACAAAAAGAACAATCACGAAACACTTTATTTTTAGACCTCTGAGACCGCCGGATTGGGCAATCCTTCTTCCAATGTCCTTTTTTTCCACAGATGAAGCAGCCTCCTGGTTGATCGTTCTTCCGTGCTGCTGTTTTCAGGGCAGCTACGTCCGCTGCGAGTTGCTCCATTGTCTTCTGCATTACATCCAGTGTCTTCTCGTCCGTATTGTTGTTTGCATCCACTGAAGCCACGGACAATACTGCCAACTCCCGCGTCACCTTCGCAAGATCGTCAAGGTCCATCGGCCGGACGACATGGGCAATACGGACTTGGTCGCGAACAGCCATCGGGAGACCTGCAATAAACTGTTCCGTTAACAACTGTCGTCGTGATTCTTGATCCAATCCTGGCAGAGCCATGTCCAGCAAACCCTGCACAGTGGCGGCAAACACGGACGGGTCCGCTCCTTGTCCAAGCCTGGCCGCCTTGAACCGCCGCATGGCCTCCTGGCGGTTGGCCGGGCTGTCATACGCAGCCACCAGCGTCTACTTCGCAGCGGCCCACTCCATCTTAGCAGAGCCTCTTCGCGCTACGTCAAGCACTGCTTTCACCCTGTCCTTCACCAGCGTCCGCAGGGCGCCAGCTTTCCACGGTTGGTCTTGGCTTCAACCACTTCGGCCACGTCCTCCAAGTCCTCCAGGAACGTGCGGACGTCTCCATCTTCGAACGGCTGTGGCCAGGGAATCTTCTTCCTCGCGTTCTGGTCACGGCACCAGTTGTTGTGTCCGCAAAAGATGCCTGGTCAGCAAGTTGATTTATTGCACAAACCTCCGTACAGGTCATGTCATGAACTAAACCACAAACGTGTGCACTCATTTGCACGACAGACATGCACTCACATACATTGGGTGACAGTACGTGGTCATTCGCCTTGGTGAAAGTTCTCACACAGCATGTACACACTGTTCCGATAGTCTCTTCGTGTCCGTCGTGTTCGGGGCTTGTCCTTTTGTTCCTGAATATCGTCTGTGGGTAATACACTACTTGTGAGTAGTATACTACTCGCAACGAAACTGCCTGTTATCAACACCTGTGTGAGTAATGTTCGTACGTCTCTTTTGAGGTGGCGGGCGAATTCTTGTTGCTGAATTTGGAAGTGACGTCAGTTGTTGTCGACTCACAGTAGAGGATAGGTTCAATTTCACAACATGGTATTTTTACGACCAACATACAAAGTCCAAATGTGAAATTTCCGAGCTCCCGGTGTGGCTTCGTAGCTCAGCTAGTAAAGCACTTGCCGCGCTGAGCCATGTTGTCTGTTGATGGTTCGAATCCAGCCGAAGCTGCCACACTACCTATTAGTAATACAAATTTTCGTTCTGTTTTCATATTCTCATCTATCCAGTGTGACTATAATGTTGTCACTTTCTGTGACTAAGATGGCAATATGATAATCCTTCCTAAGCGTCCTCAGTGCTTTATGGTCGGTAGCTGTCAAGAGGTTTTGAGCTTTTACTGGTAACAAACGTATATAGATATATATATATGGTATAATCACCCGTGACCGGTCAACTGACATTCGTCCCTGAAAGGTGCCATAAAAGGAGGGATGCCACCATTTTTTCCGTTCTTTGGATTTACGTGTCTGTTGGCTGCCATCTTTTTGCTGTAGAAAGAGAGCAGTTTGATTTTGTGAAGCTCGGACGTTTTTTGGGAACTTAGCGAGAGATTTTGAAAAGGACTCCTAAATTAATCTCATTACTATAAAGGAGCTGAAAATCATGCTGCGAACGGATGCACAATGATCCTTTCATCTTTACTCAATGCATGGTTTGAAAAGACCCTCACAGAAATTTCCGCGAGCTTATACCACTTCACGGTCACGCCGGAGACTTCTTCTTGATTTTTTACTTGTAGTACTATACATCGCATCATAGTCCTCATTGGCTTTTAATGCACGAAACTGCCGGATCGCGTTGTTTCAGGGGAAGTATGCATCGGACGTAATTTAGCTGTGGTTGAACACAGACAGAAGCCACCAAAATCTCCACTGCAAGCGGGACCAGTTCACTATTAGCCACCATAAACCCTAGGTTCTGTGGCACCCAAGCCGTCTGATTAGCCCCGTGCGGTTGAGTTACGTTATATAAGTTCTGATACGATTTATATTGTCGGGTTCCGCACGATCAACCACAAATTCAGAAATCCTAATATCAAGGACAACCAAAACGTCTTCATACAAAAGTAGGTGTATCGGTGCTCTCCGCAGTGGGCTGTGGGACAGCGGAGTCCGTTGACCATTTTATTAACCCCGAGGTTGCCTCGGCTCACATCGGAAGTCACATCACGTGCAATGCAACCTAGGCGCCATGGGATGGTGAGTCATGTGCAGAATTATGAGGTATATAAGTAGTCCTGGAAACTGCGTTCGTACCAGTGGTTTCAGAACCCGCGGCTGTGGGTCCTGTATACACTACCGCTTACCGATTGTATGGCCACAAGCCGTCACCAGTTTTTAATGAAATTCAACCTCCATGTGAGAATCATCGCACTTAAAGATCTATGGTCTGAAGACTTGATCATGGCTGGTAAGTTTTCAACCTTTTGTACTGATGTGCCTCTAGCACACCAGGTGCTTAAAATATTGAGATTTCAAAACCCATACCTTTTGTGCACGCACCCAGGACGAACCGGAAGTCTGTCAGTTGCATTCGAAAAGAAATGATTAGATTAAAGACCAGACGAGAAAGCTAAATTGTTTTGAACTCAAAGGGGATGAAACATTCAGTCATGTTCATTCAAGGAAGCCACAGGGTCTTTAGCCACAATGAGAAAAGGCAAGAAGGAAGAGAATCAGCAGTCCACTTCTTTAGAAATGCTCTAGTGTAGGATCACCAGACAGTGTCTACGTTGCACAGCGGAAATTATTTCATTCTCAAAAAACCCTTGTGAATGAACACGTGGCACCTAAAATTGGCAAAAATGTCATCCAGTGGTATATGAAAACAACAGTGGATCATACAGCGGGCAACAGCGGTGACAATGTTTGGAGTTCACGTTGAGGTTTCAAGTATCATGATGTTCGCCGTGTTAATCACGAACGTCCAGCGATCGTTCGAGCAACGCCTAGTCTCGCAACGTCTGTTGATAAGCTGGATCTGGAATAGTTGCGTCCGTAGGCAAACAGCTGATTCCACAGGGAAGACGGTCGTATCGGTGAGTTTCTTGGTAATAAGGTCCTAAGGTACAAGAAACTTATCATAACCTGAACAAAAGATGCCAACAAACCTATATCTTGAAACCACCAAGTGTACAAGTCCGGAGACTAACGGTTCACGTGAATATGTTTAAATGCAACGATCTCATGAGACGGAGCAATCAGGCGTAAAATGAGAACAAGGTAAATATAAACAAAGGTGTCGCAATAGGAAGTATGGGAGAAACTAAGCGAAAACAAGGTTTCACAAGTAGACAATATAAAGTTCGAGTAATACATCAAGAAAAGCCTTCGTGAGAGAAGTGAGTTGTCGCGCACGTAACTTGAATGGTCGTGTACGCCTTCGCAATAGAGGTCAGTAATCATTACCAAAACGTAAGAAGAAAAGAGGCCAACAAGAAGGGAACGGATGAGCATGGTCACAGACATTTCAGAAAACGCAGCAGTCCTCATTGCAAGCAGCTACTTTAGCACTGGTCCCTGAATTTAATATGGTTTTCCAACACTCATCTAGCTGTGAGTTGAGTCTGTACCGTGAACTGATTCCTTCGCACCGAACCTTTACTAGCTGGGGACATCACTGCCCTCTGCCCCTTTTGAGCAGATATATAGACATTATTTTTGTCCTTCACTACCTCACTTACCACGGTTTTGGGCCACACGGTCTTCAATCAACAAAACAGGGTCACAAACCTTTACCTTTCGTTTACCCTTCGTCCACTTATGGTTTGCAGGGATGTAGTGTAGATAGTTTCTCATCCGGCAGCTTCAGAAGGCACCTACCAGGTGTTGAGCCTGGGTCAACCCTTTCGTGCACTTTTTAACAGTGTAACGTAAGCATACGGCAGGTCCGGTTTTAATTCTGGGAACACCAGGTCGTTTGGTCTCAAAACCGAGGGACCGTCTGGATCACCGTAGACTGGAACTAAAGGTTTGTAATCCTAGATTCCAGCAACTTCAATCGAGTAAGCGTAGAGGGCCGCGTCCAACATCACTTGTTGCCTCAGGACATCCAGCATGGCCCGTCGAACTGTGCAAATCGTCTTCTCCCATGCTCCACCCCAACGAAACACTGGAGTTCGGTGGATTTTGTCGTGATCGAAGACAAGTAATTCCCTCCTAAGCTCCGGTTCCGTACGCACAAAGTCGGATCCATCATCGCTGTGCACGCCTTCCGGCACACTCCGACGGCCAGTGAATTCCCCTTAAAGCCATCGGGAAAAAGTCAGTTGACATCGGTTTTGATACTTCCTAGTGAACGTCCGTCGTTCTTAAACAAATGAAGATATGTCCATATCCCTCAAAAATGGTCCTCCATATCCAAGCCTCCAGACGTCCAAAATAATCCACGCCCCACACTGTAAACGGGGCGCCACCGGGTGTTGTGCGATCAACAGGGAACAGGGCCATCAGCTGTTGACATGCTTTTGCTGACAGCATTTTGCACTCCACACACTTTAGAAGAACGTTAGGCACACTAGTCACGCCCTTGACAATCCAAAATCTCCTTCGGGTGGACGATGACGCATGACCAGCTCCCACGTGATTCTCAATCTCATGATAATTACTGATAACCATACTTGCAACAGCCCCACAAGGCAGTGCCATCACCACTCGAGTACCGTGAGACAGCCCGGGCTTTAGTTGGGCCAACGTACCCTGTCGACCCTTGGAGTGTTCTGTACAGTTTTAACTAAAGGCGCTCTGCTATTCCAGTCGAACGATGGTTTCACATGATAGTTCCAACTTCAGATCACGCAAAGGACCCGGCATAAGGGAACACTGTCGGCCAACCATCATGTAAATAACATAACTCATGCAACGCACTGATCATGATATCGCATGGAGTAGGGTATTTCCGTGTGAGTAACGTGAAACAAATCTCATGCACCACCTAGCGCTACTAACGCTAGCTACCGCCAGCAGTTTCCTTAATTCCAGTTCCTTGGCTTGCAGTTGTTTGGGCAGCTTGTCCGGTTGTCTCGAATTCTCAAGCCCTACAGAAATGTCGGGCCAGTCAGTGACGTGTGTTTTTCTTGAGAACAACTACTGTAAGTTACTGATGGAGCCTGGTTCTCCGGGTTTAAATTGTGTGGAATGTTTTTTCATCAATAGCCTTGGGTATAGTCGCGAATTAGTTGAACCCGCTTGGCTACAAGTGTGACGAAGCAACAAGGTGTGTTTCTCAAGCACTACAACACAACGAAAGAGTCTGTCCAAAACATGATGTCAAAGCTTAGTTTGAGTTCATTCATTACAAATCTTGTCAGTTTGGTGGCCAGTACCGCGGCCGTAAGTACTAACCTCGGAATGGACAGGGAGTTTGAAGGTGCAAATGATGCAGCAATAGATGCCACTATCTTTTATGTCTTGAGAATAGCCAGAAGTCCTACAATCGTCTTGGAAATGTCGAAAATCATTAGGCACAACAACTGTTATGACGTGTTTGTTAAACGTTGGAGGAAAGTTTGAAATACCCCTTACACTTGTTGAATGTTGTTCAATACGTCAGTTGAATGTTGAATTCGCTGAAGCATGATTACATTTTGTGGGAAGTCAGTCCCAAATCTACTTTTATTTTGATTTTTACTGCGTGCTGGAAACAGCTGTGACCATTCTTATGCCATAGCTGCACACAGAGAAAGCCTCAATTTCCCTCTTATAACCATCAATGAGTGCACACCATAACCTTCTTGCTTGGTTTATTGGGTAAGATCCCAACGAAATTTATACCTACTTGCTTCAATAAGCCAATTTCTTGTTGGTTTGCGCCATTAACAAACGCGTTTGTGGTTGCTGTCATCACCGGATGACTGGTGATTCGTCTGGCTATCTTTAGTCTACTGGCAACGTCTATCGATATGCCGGATCTCGAATAAACACGACTGTGATACAATAAGCGCATGCTAAACCCTCAGCCCTATGAACAACGGACTATAATATTCCACAAGCGGAGAACTCAGGTAATCAATAGCAGTTTACCATGCAGAGGACAGAATGTCCATGTGCTGAACTGGTGAGTTGGAAACCGTGTTGGCAACTATTCAACTGAGCACGCAACTGCAGGACAATTCATCCAGTGGCACGTGTGAAACGGGAGCACCACAACGTGATAGTGTGTGGTGTACAGCCCTAGCAGCACGACCGTCCGCTGAGTGTTCCGTGAGTGTTCCCTGAGCGTTCCCCGAGTGACCCCTGAGTGTTCCAAGTAGACACTTTGGGAACACTCAGGGAACTGTGGGAGAAAAATGCGCGTAGCCCCATTAAACGGTCTTATCATATGCCTCACGTTGTCTATTTTCTTACGGAGCTCAATAGCGTCGAACGTAAATCTAATCTTCCACAATATTGCTGACGCAAATTTCCAATTCACGCGAAACGATGTAGAAGCCACATAAATAATCACGTTATATTAAGCGCAATTTTTACAGCAATGTCTTTATCACTTTGACGAGTACATAATTGGAGTCACAGTGCAAAGATGTCGGTAACAAGATCGTTGGCTTCTTCCGTTGCTTGCAATCTTGCCTTTTGAATCCACCTTTGAATGGTTCCCTTGACGTCCGCGTGCGATGCGCCGGGGTAAGCCTTCTTAGTGATGGATTGTACATTTAACAAGTGACAACTTTTAATGATCAAACATACCAACGATGGCTGCGGCCAAGGGTGAGGAGGCAATGGAGGCACGATTGTTTACTCCTATCCAGTTTACGGTTTTCGCCAGTTCATCCGTCAATAATGTTCTCATAACATTACGGGTGCATTCACCCATGGATGTGCCGCCCACACTGCTGAGAAAGGTCACCTGCGTACTGTAAATCGGAAAAATTGAACATACCAGCTGGGTATATACTTCTGCTTCTTCCAACTTCATATTCAACAGTTGCATGCCCCCTATGTACTGCATGGGGAATCGCACGGGGTAGTATGCGGTGGATGACGTACCGGAAGCTGCATGTTGGAATCGCGGTGCATTCACTTCCAGCCGTAGGGCATGCAACCCCTCGCGGATTCTAATGTTTCGGAGAACTAAGTTCTCGATTTCACTCGGTGAACACGGTGATTATTTGTATTAAACGAACTTAACTTTTAACTTTCTCATTACTTTGCAGTGTGGTTTGTGCACACTGCCTCACTATGTGCTGCTGGTGGACTAACAATGATGGAGCTAACTGCTTAATGATTAACATTTTACTAATGGCATACCTAAAAGCAATAGGGCTGAAGAGAGTGGGCGAGTTCTCCACTGACCCCAATGTCCCTCGTGTTGGAGGTGGAGATGCATGGAACATGTTCTTCATTTGTGGTGTTGGTGGAGAATAGTCGATATCGACGCCGTACACTGGAGGTTTCCACCTCTGTTCCACTTCATACTTGGAGTCAGAACGAACGATAGCTTGCCTGCAAATGTGACATAAGGCGATTTCACTGTACCTCGTACGTTCACCACCGCGATCCATTATGTCCGTGGCGTCAGACGATGGTATGTCTGGTAACTTTTCCAGTATTCGTTAGTATCTGTAAGCCATTTGCAAGTCGTCTAGAAAACGATAAGAAAATCAAAAGCCCATACCTATTGCACGATGCATCATGACTTTGTGCAGCTTCAAACCGGTGGGTGCTGCCATTCCACTCAAGAGCAACTTGTGATGCTTCGTAGATGCCATTCCCGGTCAGAGCGCGAAACCGTAATCCACGACCTCTGCACTATCCCCACGCTCTCACCCTCGAACTCCACCACCTGATACCAATGAAAACGAAAATGTTCACTGGCGCAAGCATTGTGTTGTTGCTCGAGAAAACAAAGTGAAATTAGGTGGGATTTGTTTTACTGACAATTTTCCAAGTGTGCATTACTGGGTGAAGTACAAAGCTGTCTTTGGATGTTAGGAGCAGCCCTTTACACTGAATACGTTCACGGTCCACCCAGCAGATGGATGTGTATATATGGGAACACAGGAAAATGTACAGTATGTTGGAAGGCAACATGTAAAAAATCGCAATAGGTTGCAAAATGCTGTATGCGAATGCGTCTTTCAGCGAAGGCGGTGATTAGCGCGGGTAGTCCATCCACCAACATCACGTTGTTGAGCTCGACGTCGCAGTACATCACGCCTTTGTGAATGAATGAATGAGTGTTACCTTTGCATCATCCACTAGTGCACTGTCATCTGGCAGCTTTACATGCATCTTTTCTGTTATACGTCGGAAGATGTGGGAAGTGGGCATATTTGGAGATCGTGCGAAACCGCGTAAAGTTCTCATGTACGACTCGAATGGAAACTCCGAATAAGAGTCTAGCGGTCCGTGCAGCCTGACGTACACACACACAGGTGGCTGACACAACGGAAGTTGAACACAAGCTCTGATTCACCGCAGAGAGCAGTGAACTGAACGGGCAGTTGATTCCGAGCTCCAGCATGTGCTCAAACTATTTTAAGCTTGTCTGGTGTCAGCCTGTGAGCTTCGGTAAACACCGGCGGGCCTTTCGTGACCAGGTAGTGCCTCGTGGGACCTCTGACGACAGGCAGAGGTGAAGACTGTCGAAAAACAATCGGATACTTATCTAGTGAAAAACCGAGGGAGTTTAGTTTCGTAGAGCTTTGATATACGGGACTGACTGACGCCTTATCGGTCAAAATCCCGGTAATCGTAAGCTCCGTCGTTTGGTCGGCACGACGGTGTAGTCTGGAATCTACCAAAAGGTTGAAGTGCTGGAGGAGGACGATGCCGATAATCGCCATTTGGACGTCGGCTACCGTGAAGATCCAACGAAAAGGCTTACGGAGACCTAAATTAAGTGTGCGGGAGCGCTGACCAAACACTTTTATAGTTCTTCAGTTGGCCGCGCGAAGATTCGAAATGGATGACCTGTTTAACTCGTGGGCCTAGGTGGGATCACGCTAACCTCGGCACCTGTGTCGATAAGATAGCGAATCCCCGAATCGTGATCTTTTAGGAAGAACAAACGACCGGGAGAGCAAGTTACGTCGTTAACCATGTGGAGTTAGCTGTCCTGTTTGTTTGCTGGACCAAAGGTACAAGGCTGTCGGCATCGTCGGGCTTTGTTGCCAAATTGCTGGTGATACCAGCAGTGATCCGGATTCGCGTTCGGTGGCAACTGATGAAAATCACTTGACCCTGAGTGGCTAAAGTGTCGTCGAATGGGGGTAATCGAGCGTGACATCGAACGTTGCGTCGTTAAGACCTGCATTTGTTTAGTTAAACTATCAACTTGGGCATGTAAAATGGCAGTTGCGCCCTGAATACTAAAAGCGAGTTGGGAAACGACAGTGCCGTATGTTTCCCCGATCCGGTCGGCCACATCAGCCAAGGTTGACAAGGTTACTGATGGGTTTGCGTTAAGAATGTTTTGTATATCCTTAGGTAAACGCTGGTGCTACATTCCTCTTAGTAGAGCCTCTTATGAGTGTGTCGTGCCTGCTGACCGTTGCATGTGGCGGAGAAGCTGCGATGGTTTGCGGTCACCGAGATCGGTGGCCAGAAACACGTCACATGCCGCAGACGAAGAATTACTGGTGCTTGTGGTTAGCACCTGGCCTTCAGTTGGTTATTCAATGCCATGGGAACAAAATTGCAGTAGACAAGTGGGTATGCACTCAACCCTCGTCCACTAACAATTTGAAACACCTTTCCTGAAGAGCGGTGAAAACTTAGTTCCAACAGGCATCGAACTAAGAGAACACAGTAGGTTCTGGAAACAAGCCGTATATTTCCAGCAATGTCTGTAAATACCATGTAGCCTAATCTGGGACCAACGGCAGCAACCAAGAGAAGAGCGCGACATGGGCTCCAACCCACTCGGCGGCACCCAAAAGCACGTAGGGGCGAAGAGGGCGTAGAAACTTCGAGTGTGCTAAACAACGCCCGAAAAGATCAGGGGTACGACCTTGAAGAGTAGAATAATAGATGAGTCGTTAGCAGAAGAGCAGGTATTCGTGCGTGCAACTAGTTGCGCGACTGTGAAAGTGGCACTGCATTTATATCAGGCATCCTATGGCAGACGTACACAGAATCATGCGTACAGAACAGACAAGCAATAAAACACGGTTGCGGGAAGGGCTCCGTAGGAAAGCCACACTATCGCTGGTCACAACAAAATATATATCGACAACTCTCAAAATGTCTTGAGCTGTTGGTTTAATGGGCACACGTATTCACTGTTTCGCCGTTATAATCTATCCAAGTAAGTCCAGTGGAAAAAATACTTGAGTGTCGCTTCTTATTTCAAGACCACAATCGGACACATCGGAAGCCAATGTGCATTATCCGAGACAGAATTCCCATAACTAAAACCAAACAGCCTACCGTGTTTGAAGTGTTAACATAGGATTGAGAGCCTGGTGAGCAGGACCTAATGAAAGAGTGAAAAAGTATCATTCACGTCTGGAAGATGATGTGAATAGGCCCGTCAAAAAACAAGTGTGAATGATCACAAGGTGAGCAGCCACTGAAGTTATGAGGCACAGATTCATTTGACACTGAAGAGTAGCTAGCAATACATTCGTTTGCACGTGCGATTTTTCAAACACTGATGAATTAAATGAACTAATTGCAGTTTTTCCCGTACATATTACTTTGGGGGTATGATTCCCAAAAGAAACAGTCAGTTGTAGATCAGACGAGTTATTTCAGGACGTTGGACTGTCTAGTAGTTGGATGAGTGATTAATAATCAAGGCAACATTAATAAATCTGAGTTCAAAATTAACGAGTAAACCCACAAAACTGATCGTCCCACAATTTCAAGTCCGCGAAGAAAATCTCGCAATCAAAACCACATGATGGGAATCCGAACCGAAGGGCTTGTCCAAGGGGCTCACCAATAAATAGGCCTCCAAACCGAATTCGTTTGGCAAACAGTCCCAACAGGCTTGGTGGCGTCTGCACCGGAATAGCTTGTCACAGTGCGTGTCACAGTCCATGTAAACCACAAACCACCAGCGTGTGGCGCTTGTTCACTTGTGGCTCCGTTCATACACCAGGTGTGTGCGCGGAGGGTCCCAACACACTGCGGTAACCACAATCGTGCCGGCAGGTCCTGGGGTGTACGAGCATTTATGGTCATATCGCTCGGCTCCAGTGCAGCAGCGTTTTGATCACCATGGTAACTAAAACCTGACTACTGACGAACTGCCTTATGTTTGAGACCGGGAGTCAACGTGCATCAACGATTGCAAATGAATAAAGGAAAAATGGGGTATTTATCTAATAGATCGTACGGTTGAAATAATTTTCCACCGAACGATGGATAATAAGAGGCTGCATCGTTGAATAACACAGATTTGGAGCGTAATAAGATTTTGGTTGAGAATTAAAAGTTTCCCCCGGCAAAAGCACAGACATGTCATGTCGTTTTCAGGCTGACCGCATCATGTGATGGAAATGTTATATGTTAAACCTCAGTTTGCGTATTCATTAACAGCCTGAAACATTCATATTGTCAGATAATAATTTTGGGTAGAATGCGTTTGTGTACTTAAAACCCCTGACAACATTTAATCATCTTTTGTGGGTATACGGTTCATGTACTGGTGAATGATTTTGTCTTTGTGTGGAAATAATGTTGACATTCCGGTGGAACAGCAAGTGATAACTGGGAGGGTAGTACATTCAGAAGACTAGGTTAACTTTGTTTGAACTGCGCAACCTCTCAGCAACCAGTGTACTGAGTACTGTCACATTAAGTTAAAGTTGCCGTTCGGACATAGTGGTGAAGTAAAATGCAGTTTTTGTGGAGCTGCAGTTTATAAATATTCAGTCTAGTCGGAAAGTTCAGTGACTGTGCGTGGTAACATAGACGAACGTACATCAAGATGATGTCGCCGGTTCTAGATGATGGTATCTTGTAAGATATCCGCACCAAATGTAGTACGAATGAATTGGAATAGTTTGGGCGTCGTGGTTAACATGTTATTGATAAACAGATTGGGAATAACACAAAGTTATGAGCAAGTTGTAATACTCTACGTTTCAACCACCTCGGGTGGTCTTCCTCAGGAGTGTTGTAATCGAAATCACATCGGTATCTTGTGATATATACATGATATGTATGGTTCATTTGTAGGGTACACATAGACTCACTGTTAATACTTGTCCCTCTCAAACTAACATAATGTCCTCTTAATCGTTGCCCACCGGTCTAATATGGTTCAGATATGTTTATTAGTTCGGTCCAAATTTCGCACGAAATTTCTTAACACTGTAGCAACCTGGTGATTTCACTGGCTGCTTGCGGTATGCTCTGTAAAATAGTTCAAAAACTCAGGTGCACATTGTACCTAAGCCATTGAGAAAACTCGCATGATGTATGCTGTTTAATTGTTTGTCTGCATGCCATGTGACTGTGGCGCGAACCCGTAGGACACATGTGTCACATTCTTCCGGTTTACTCGCTCGTCGACGGCCGGTCTCTAGCCTCTCTAGCTAATTCGCGCGTTTATAGCGCTATCAGAGACCATTTGCACATTTCGTCGAATAAAAATTTGGTCTCTCTCCTCAACGGCCTTTTGCTTTTCGCGTCTGATAGTTGCGTAACTGGGGGGAAAGCGACTTAGTGAGACGAGCACTGAAGCACAAAATAGGTTTCCAGAAAACAAAACAGCTCGAGTTGTACAGGATTTTTGAATGAGCTATTTGTGCCGATATTACTTCCACCAAGACACCAATCTATGGTTGATGTAACAGACCGTGGTCAAGATCCAGTCAACGACGATACCACAATACTGAAAATTTTCATGTTGTGCTTACCGACTGGGCACTACGGCTACAAAGCAGCAAGACAGTGTATAAGCGGTACGGCAAACCTNGGGGGAAAGCGACTTAGTGAGACGAGCACTGAAGCACAAAATAGGTTTCCAGAAAACAAAACAGCTCGAGTTGTACAGGATTTTTGAATGAGCTATTTGTGCCGATATTACTTCCACCAAGACACCAATCTATGGTTGATGTAACAGACCGTGGTCAAGATCCAGTCAACGACGATACCACAATACTGAAAATTTTCATGTTGTGCTTACCGACTGGGCACTACGGCTACAAAGCAGCAAGACAGTGTATAAGCGGTACGGCAAACCTGAAAACAGTATGAAGTGGAAGTAAAAAAAATGAACTTGCTCCGTAGCTTCAATTTAAATAAACAAAAGTGTTTAAACAGAGGTTGGTAAGGTGATGATTAATATGACTGTGGTACACTTTGTTGTGTCGAATCGCATCGTCAACTAGCCGCTTTTGTTCGTCCAGTTTATCCAGTCAGGGTAGTCAACTGAAAACTGTGAGGTTTTGAATTCTGGCAACGGCTGAGACGATCAATTACTCCACCATTGTATGCCCACAAACTATGAGGTTGTTATAGCCGAATACGCACAACATGACCCATTGTACTTTCGTGACTCCCCTTCCGTAATAGCTGTGGCGTAATTAAATCATAGCGTTTTCTCCAGTTGCATCTGTGTCGGGTTATTGTATTGGAACCCACTAACTGTTTGGTCCTCTTTGCCGTGACAACACTGTTCAGCAAAAACATTGTGCATTTAGCCAGCTGAAGAACACCCGAAAACACTCCTGCTCCGCACAGTGTGTTTTGAGAGATGAGAGACCTTTGGCAAAGTAGAATGAAGGAATCCGTAGCAAATCACGAAACACCAGGTTCTTGTGCGTCTACTCAACATCTCTCTCAAGAGCTGTCAGAAAGCACAGTGATGGCCCATCGTTCTTGAGGGTTTTCATAGTTGAATGCCATATTTTGACTTTCTGAACTTAATGCACGAGCTGGGAAAAGACTGCGTAACCCCTCTGAATTCCAAACATCCACGATAGTCAACAATGACACCCGAATGTGATGATTATATAGTGGAATTGATACGGTGCGGATCCCATTACCATGTCAGAACAATTCAACTAATACCATAAACAGTGTAGATCAATGCCACGCATACACAAACACATGCTTCCTTTGATCACATCGTTAGCATTTAAATAAATCGCACTGCAATAAACGAAGCCAGCTCCCAAGTTGATTGCCAAAGTTATTCGGAATTGCCTCCCTGGAAGATTAAGGATTATTGCTTTGTAATTTAAACGACTGGAATATGTCATCCAACAAAATGCGCTAAGGAAAAAGTCAGAGTAGCAGATAATGTGGTGTACAGTGAAATATACCAGTAAAGACGCGAGAAGACTCAAAGCAGTGGAGTATGAAACCAGTGGAAGCCGGACGTTACCACTAGGGGAAGTCAACCTGAGAGATCACAGATAAAAAGCACCAGCCAAACAAGCAGAATAAGGCAGAAGTGCACAGTACGGTTAAATGGAAAATCCGCTGTCTCGTGGGTTAGAACTCAGTTTGAGAAATACGGGCGGACGATCGAACGTATTAGTTAGAATGTTAGGGTAATAACTTTGCTTCACTGACTGAAGTTTCGTCACATCCGTGTTGTGAGACACATCACAATGAAGCTGTCACTTCCAAATCAATTTGCTTAAGACACTGTTTTTACAGACAGTAGGAAGTCGTATTTGCCTCAGGTACCTAAACAAAGGTAGTAGGCATGTATATCGAAATACGGACAGCATTGTTCCAACTGGCCAATAAAGAAAAAACCGTCAGAGAAAGATGTGCTGTTATGTGTTATCTAGTTTATGGCAGATTCAGAGGCATGCTCCTCTGTTAGCATCTCGTAGGACAGATAACAGTTGGACTACCCGAAACGAATGGGAAGTAATGGGGAAAGAGACATGTGCCTGGGTGAATCGTTTAGAACTTGTGACACGGACAAGATTGTGGAGGAGTGTGAAAGCACTGTTACTGACCTCCTAGTCAGAAACGTACAGAGAACGCCAGGAGCAAGTCAAGTATGTAGACTAAATCAAACTAGTGGTTGATTTATAGCCCAAAATCACCCACACTTGATCACAACCTTTGCATTCAGATAAGTTCTCCGACAGACCCACTTCGAAATAAAGCACTAGACTCGAGACTGCCCTTACTAGGGACAAGCAGTAGCGTATTTCCTTGTCCGAACAAGAAGTTGAACTCCGGCCGTCCTGCTTTTGAGACCAGGTTGTTGAGTAAGATGCCAATAATCACACAGTAGGCATGACCAAATACTCGTATCCGAACGCTCCAACAGAATATTGTGTGTATCCTGCCCAGTTTGGCCGATTACTTCGAATAATTCAGATCCTCAAAATTCCATTCAAAGGTGTTGATCTATTTACAACAGAGTGAGGTATTATCTGTTATTAGCGTATAAAAAACGTTTTTCTACTTTTATGTGAAAGCGAGTGGTGGTCAAGTTGCTTCAGACACCTGCTTATCGGCTGAGGGATGGTAGTAGTTCCGAATGATAGATATTGATGCTGATGCCCTAATTATAAGAACAATAAAGATACCAACGAGAAAATAAATATTTGCGACGCAGTTGCAGTGTGTGGGATGTCTTTGTGAGTGGTGGGAAACCGAGAACATAACATGTAAACCTATATCATTTAAGGGTAGTGATCGTTAACGTTTCAGAAAAGGTAGAAAGTTACAGACCGGTTACGTCGATGGAGTCCAGTCGTTGATTTAAAAAATGACTAAACTACTTAATGAATGCTGTGAACGTTAATTACACATTCAGCTCCTGTTGTCTACATACACTTATCATTGTGTTTTATTTGTTAGATTAGAGTGAGTCATAAGTTTAATTTAGCCGCCCTCATTTGCCATTGTTGGTCACGAAGAACACGCACGTTATCCGGCGGTTTGTGCAGTCTTCGAAGAACAGGCCCCGAGTAAGGACAAAACAATTGACAGAATCGTGACGTAACACCCCATACTGTTTCTTACACTTCCCTTACTTTTGTAGTTGTGTCACGTGTTCTAGATAAGCGGTTACTGGCGAACTCTCGTCCTCCCT
>QNGE01003386.1:11596-85284 GCA_008508345.1 Paragonimus westermani | reverse complement strand
TTGGGCCCCCAGCCTCGAACCCGTGTACAAATCGCTGAAACCTCCCCGAGTTGATCTCCAGCAACGCCTTCCTTTATGACGACGACTTAAAAATCTGGAACGCCCGTGATCTCAATGCATTGCAGATTGACCTTGATCGCATTAAGCGCTGGTCAGATGATCGGAATCTCCCTCTTTACGACAGGAAGTGTGCGTACATGTCACTCGGAGGAGACTCCGNCCCTCTTTACGACAGGAAGTGTGCGTACATGTCACTCGGAGGAGACTCCGGGAACATATTCGTGATACATGGTGCACAAAGTGTAGTAGATATCACGAAATTAGACCTCAAGTTGTAACCCGGAATTCTTATTTGAATTTAGGCGGCCTAGTAACGTAATTTTAACTGTTTTTGTTTCAGTCAACCACATAAGTGGAGCGCTTTTTTTAATAATTTCACGTCTGAGCAATGAGGTAGGTGTTTAGTTGATAAGTTTAATGAGTCCTGCTCCTGGGGGTTTCTTCTTTGACGTTGGCTATTCATGCATGTTTTTTCAGCAATTTCAGGCCACAGAAACGGTTGGCGGCTGCCGTTTTGGGCTGTGGGAAGAAGAAAATATGGCTTGACCCAAATGAAACTTCAACGATTGCCAACGCTAATTCCAGAAAGATGATTAGAAAGCTTTTCAAAGACAGTCTGATCATTCGCAAGCATGTTGCTGTACATTCTCGTGCGCGTTGTCGCGCCAATCTGCTTGCTCGTCGGAAAGGAAGGCATACGGGTCCTGGTAAGAGGAAAGGTACTGCGAATGCCCGCATGCCGCAGAAGGTGCTTTGGATGAGACGTATGAGGGTTCTCCGTCGTCTGCTAAAACGTTATCGAGAGGCGCATAAAATTGACAAGCACTTGTAAGTTGTATTTCATGATCTGGTTCACTCTGTTCAGGTACCACCTACTCTATCAGCAGTGCAAGGGTAACCAATTCCGAAATAAACGTGTTCTGATCGAACATATTCACAAAAAGAAAGCTGAAAGACTACGTGCAAAGCAGTTGAGCGATCAGGCTGAGGCTATGAGGCAACGCAAGCGTGACGCTCGCCAGCGACGTGATAAGCGTAAGGAAGAACGAAAAATAGCAATGATTGAGGCTGCCTCCACTGCGGTAGTGACGAAAGCTGTGCCGGCCCCTCCGCCCGCCAAACCAGCCCCAGCTGAGCCGAAGCCCAAGAGCGAGCCTAAGGTAGTAGAAGTACCCCAACCGGTTGCTCCGGTTGAACCTGCACCTGAAGTGAAACCTGCACCCAAAGAAAGTAAGCCAGTGAGCTCCAAGGTTGCACCCCCACCTAAAGTTCCTGTGAAGTCGAAAGCTCCTGCGCCGCCTCCAAAGGTCCCGCCACCAAGCTCTGGGAAGCCTACCGGCATCAAGAAGTCTGCTAAACGTTGAGGTTGTGAATAAATGTTCCCAATGGTAGTAGCTTTTTACCTAATATCAAGTTAAAACAACTGATGTTTCTGAAGGTTTTCAAGGATAATATCCCGGTAACTCTAGTTTCGCTACTTTTACTTAAAACATCTACCAGACAGGCTGTTTAGACAAACTAGCGTTGTCGACCTAAACGTTGCTTATCAGTTTACGGCGCTCACTTATTTAGGTTTTATTTGTGAGCACCAGCTGTGTTAAATAAAAAGTTGATTTCGTTTATTGTCAGTGAAAACACGTTAACTGTTGGTTGTCCACAGTATTCCCGGAATCTTATGCTTTAGTCCATGGCACTTTTTCGGACATTGGTGTGGCTGGTTGGTGACACTTCAGCCATTGTTCTCCTAACCAGCACATACGCGGTAAATTGCGTTGAATCCCCTCGCTGACGACCTAGATTGTTTACAAACCGCGGGTATTAGTTTACTCCGCTGTCGTGAGTTGATTACTTGGTATTTTAGCATTCAATTATGGAGCCGTTTGCAATCGTGGCATACGGGGCGACGTACGAACCGCCCAAACTGGTTGGTGCGATGATCAGACGGGTTCCATTTGTCGGCCATGTGGTTGGGTGGCGTCACCGCCGTTTGAGCTTATCTTCATCTGCTTAGTCTTACGGACTGTGCAAAATAGTTTTGAGTATTCCTTGTTCGTTGTTTAAAGGCAGGGTATGGACTCCTGTTTAAGCCCCGTCACGCTACTACTCTGTGGAAGCGCGGCGGCTTCTGCTATTAAATGTCTGGGCATTCTTTTGGTTTTATTTGGTCTGCTTCCTCGTCCATTAGACAGCTCCAAACCGCAGTCTGACTGTGGATGACTATACGGGAGTCGGTGTACTGCTTCCACGGACAACCCGTAAGTCCCTGTGAAGGAGCTCTGGCTCTAGATCTCTTGGTAGTTTGCACTCCAGCAGGTTCGGCGTAGTTATTGGTTTGTTACGTAGGTAGACGCGACGAACTTTTTTCAATCGGCCATCAATAGAGCACCAGAACCGGTTCTGGAGGCGTGGCTCTTGCCTGGGACACCACTGGTTTTGTCCGTTTTCCAGCTGTCCATAATCTTTTTAGTGTATACATTAGAAGATCAAGTGGGGTATCCCGAACCTATTCGGTTTTAAAACTAACACTTCCATCCAGTGCTTAATTGTGTTCCTTTGACACGTAGCCGGGTCGTAGTGGGTACTAGTAACCTTCGACGGCGGGTCATTGTTTTTCTCAGCACAAATGGTTGTCTGCTAGCTAGCTGCCTGAAGTGCTACTTTGAGCGACCTCCTAGTTTGTTACAGTTTCATCTTTGTTGGTATCATTTCGTCTAGTTTCATTATTTTCGGTGCAGTGTATGCCAGCACCTGATTGGTTGGTCCTAATCAAGTGCGGATCTTTACCAAACCACCAATATGCCCGTTCCTCCATGGTTGTGAACACCGGTGTGTATAAAGAGTAATCCTTTCGCCATACAGGCTTCCGCCTCATTGGTGTGCCACCTCTTGTTTCATCACTGTGGTTATGTCGCAGCCGCCCATTCTCTCCGGATAACTGTGTCGCAGTTCATAGTAAGTGGACACAACCTGGCGCGGCTTAGTGGTAAATGAATTTGGAGTACTTCAGTTGAATTAAAGCCAACTCTGCTGTCGCTCTTGAAGCGACCTCGGGATAGTTGAAGCTATTTAGTGCATTGTGGACAGCCGAACGATACTCGGGATCACGTGCGTTCGCTGGTCAGGTGAAGTGAAGCAGAGTGATAACAACGCTAATCGAAATCCCGATACTCAACTTTGCGGTTCCTTACGAGGACTGATCTGCGGCTTGAATCCGACTAATCACGAGTCAGAAATACATCATTGATGCTCAACTGCTGCGTAACCATGAAAAAAAAGCAAACCCTGTACAGGTAAAGGAGAAGGGACCCAAGTACTAGAAATAGTACTGTGCTCAGCCTGTACTTAAAATTTCAGCACCATGGTGCTTACACCCTGTAAAACAGCTACCGAGCTTCAGGTGGAAGTAAGGCGTCATCAGCAAGATCGCTTGCTTATGGATTTCACTGCTCCGCGTCGTTGAGTGCGCTCCTTTTATAGACAACTCGGTCAAACCATGACAACATTCGCGCCACTGAGCTCGTTTAGCTGTCATCTCACCAAACATCCAAACACCGACTCGGTGAGTCGCGAGATCCCAGCCTGAGAAACGAACCCGATCTAAAGTGGCTACCCCTTCGTGGGCGACTTCATCTGTCTGCGCCAAATCATCTGTTCTCCTCGCACCTTAGGCCAATCGACCGCAGTGTCGGCAAAGAATGCTCGATGTGACAAACAGCTCGCTGGCATCCTGAGTATCTGGCCTGGCTATCTAAGTCTGTGCAAGTGTAAAGATTGAACAAAAGAATTCGTTTGACAATCTGCCAAATGCCCACCTCCTGCTTGTTGCTTATTCGGTTCCAGCCGATACGTACGTTCGAACACAGAAATCGACTGTCAAGTACCTGAAGACGGTTAACGTCTTCGTTGCCGTAAAGAAATACAGCCCTCACTGTCGCCAGAGGTGCCCCAGATTGGCGTGCACCGCCGTCGCTTAAGAGGTACGCGCTTCTATTCCAGTCCCTACACCGCCGCTGCTGATGCAGCTTCCCAAGCATACACAGCGGACAGCAGCCTCCATAACCTCATTATCCAAAATTGAATCTGCGTAACCACAGCAATCCTGTGGGAACACTGCACTTTGAGGCTCTAAGGCGCATTCCGAAGTATTTGAGGAGTGCGAGGTAGTCTAGTATTGTTTATGCTGCTTGAAAACCGTTAAACAACGAAGTCATGTCGTCCGCATAATCAAGACCATTCAGCCTTCCGCCAGGTAGAGAGTGGATGCCGACATCTTATGAGTGTCCGGAACAGTGCACTGTTATTTCGTCCACGACAAAAATGGTGAAAATAGTCAACCTTGACGTAAGGCGCTCCTGGTGCTGAGACCCTCAGGCGGTTCACTGTAAACACTAGCCTGAGGTGAAGTATGGGAGTAAGGTGTCCACAAGATGTTCATTTACTTGGTCGGTACGTCTCTGCGTTTAAGGGGCTTTAAAAGTGTAGATCAATCCATCGAATCTAACACTCCTTTATAATCAAGAAATACGGCAGCTGTTGGCCGGCGATACGTGAGGTCGCCCCAGAATTTGCTGGACAGTGAAGCGTTGGTCAGGATATCCTTGTCCAAAATGGAACATTGCTTGTTCTCTCCTCATGTCTCTCCCTCGAGCTGTAGTGAGTCGACGAAGTATAATGGATGCCAGAACCCCAGTAATGACTGGGATGAAGCTGGTTCCTGCATGGTTTTCCGAAGAGCCCTGCACTCCTCTCCTAGAATATGGGAACTATTATCGAGTGACTCCAACACGGAGGGATGGTATCCGTTGTCCACACATGTTGCAACAGTTGTGTCCAGGCCTCTACTAAAGCCTCTTCACCTTCGAGAAGTGCCGGCACAAGATCATCTGGGACAACAGCCCTATTACGTTTGCGAACCGAAATGCAATTGAGGACCTCAATCTCAGTGGGTGATGCTAAATCTGCTGGCTAGGTTGCTACTTTACATGTTCGTGGCGACAATGTGGTAGAAGCAGGAGGCCAACTAAATTGACAAATGTTCCGCCTACCGTTGCTACCTTGTGGACTTATAGATGAGTGTGCCATCCTCCTTGCTGCTAGCTTCACTGGCAATAACACGGATAAGTTTGAAGAGTCTGTCGATGTTCCCTGAAGCAAAAGCAGTCTCCATTTCCTCAAATTTCTCCATTAGTCACTTTACGACCACCGTTTAGACTACGTTTCAGTTTCCTATGGATACCCCTCCTGAACTTGTTATCTGAACTGCCAGGAGGATGTTTCGTCGGGCATCTGATAACTCCAAGGATTTCTGTGAGATCCAATATTTGTTTAATCCATGTATCGCCGTGTCGCGTGTTGCAGTACCTGCTTCATGAATGGACTGTGAGATTTGGGTCCAGCAACCATTAGGATCTTCGGGGTGAGAACTGGTAAGCCTGCCTTCTAGGCTAGTTTGGCAGTTATGCTTTACCTACCACATAGCCACTTTCTCAATGGACAGCCGTTGCCATCCGTGAGGTCGTTGCCCAGCGAAAGTAAGAACGGAACAACGTACCAACACGTAATCCGTATCGAATTGTATGATCTAATAAAAACGACAGTCCTGAATCGAACCACGACACTTGTAACTAACAGTCGTGTGATCTTTCTGAAGCAAGGTGTGATTCGGAGAAGAGAAGTTTCAACCACTACAACGACGTGCACGGTACTTGAAATAAGTGCTGGGTAGAAATGGCTTATACTCAACGGACACCCGTAACTGTTGCCCGCCATTATCCGGACGATGTGATGGTATCCAAAATCTGCCACCTGAACGAGACCTGGCCTGAATGACTGTGTCGGAACCATATGTCGACTGAATGAAAGCGGCCAGGTCCAAATAAAAGGTGTCCTCGATGTCAGTGTCACTGCACACAGTTGGAGCGTACGCAAACACAATGGGAAGATTTCTGAAGGTTTTTTCTCTAGAGCTGGCCTTACTAGAACCTGCCAAGCGGACTGCATAAAGTCTGCTGTTAACAAAAATCCAACCTACCAGTGCGGCTGCGACCATCGTGTTGAGGACTACATCTGCTCCCGTCTTACCGGTATCGACGGTCGTAGTCATCCGAAGTGTATACCCAATATCGAGTTGACAGTTCGGGTGCTTTCTTCTCTGTAAGTTGACTACTGTTCTGGATTCTAGTCTCCGAAATACGGCAGACATTGAAATTCAACGAGTTTAACGTTCGTCCTAAACGATTCAGCTTCGGCGTCACCAGAAACCCTGAAACAGAAGCGCTTGGATCGACAGCTATCTAGAGGTGAGCTCAAATGGATAACTGTGCCAGATTCGTAGACTCGCGTCTCTGACACACAGCACACACCAAGCTCCAGACTTGAGAGAGTACTTGCCAGAGCAGCTGGCTGACCGACTTATCGGCGAGTGCGGACATTGGAGGCGCCAATGTTTACCAGTTGTCTTGACCTTAGAAAACAGTTATCGCCCGAAGGCACATGGAAGGCAAAAGAAATAGGGGGTAAAGCAGTAGAAGAAAGCCGTGGTCGGTTAGTTATGTCACTGTCGAGAGAACGATAACTTCTGATACTTCCCGGTCGTTTATGCCGTGGAAGTGGGTTGACTTGAGGGACCCCACCCTGAGCCTCTGACTCGAAAGTCCGACCTGTGAGACAACAGGATATAGGGTTTTCTTGGGGGACCCTACCGGGAGCCAATGACTCAAGGGTCTGACTCGCTTGGCAGTGAGGGGCTTGCCTAGCCCGGGGGCGCAGTAAGACACTAATGTCTGATTCTGAACATTGCTGCGCGCAGCGGATGTACTCGAAGCTACATCGGGCTTTTGGGAGATATTCGATGTTTTTCGACCTTATTGGATAATACACTGGCGGTCACGGTCAACCGTTGGGCGATCGGAGTGCTCTTTGTTTAAGGGTACCTTTTCTAACCCTCTTCTTCTTGATGCGGAAGACAACAGTGCCGCAACTATGAAAATATTTCTGCTGTATGCTCGTAGGATCGTGCCTCACTACCTAAGCACTCCTATGCGGTCTGTAGTGCGACATACAACCCAATGAGTGCAATGACTGCTCCCCTTTGGGCTCTCTGACAAGGTTGCACCTGGAAGGACCGGAGTCATAGTCAGCATAGCCCGCCGGGGCATTTCCACCCCTACTTTCTTTGGTATAGGTAATCCGATTGAGACTGTGGACAGTTTCACATACTTGGGTAGTACTATCTCGTCAGCCTGTAATATTGCTGATGAGATATCAGCGAGGATAGCAAAGGCACGAGTTGCCTTTTCCAAACTGCGTCATCTGTGGCGTCGAAAAGACGTCCGGTTGTCGCTGAATGGACGGGTATATAACGCATGTATGTGTTCCATTTTGCTGTATGGTTCGGAAACGTGGTATGTTCACAAGGAAGATGTCAACATGCTTGCTGTGTTTGACTATCGTTGTCTCCGCCAGTTGGCCCACATTAAGTGGACTGATCGCGTGAGCAATGTGGCAGTTCGTCGGTGCTTATTCCGAAACGCTCGGAATGCGCGATCAATTGGTCAACTAATTACGTTTCACAGCTTGCGATGTTTGGGTCACGTGTTCCGTATGCCAGCTGAGCGTTTACCGCGCCGGACATTATATACTGACCACCAACAGCTGGGTAAAACCGCGTGGTGGTCAAGCAACAGCGTGGTTATGAAATACGAAGACCTTGACTGCTCCATTGAGCAAAGTGGGTAGGTATCGCCTCCCTGTATAGTGTCCTCATGATCACTCAAACTGCTGGTTAGATACGCTATCCGAGATGGCGTTGTGTCGCAGTCAATGGTGTACCTGTATCCATACCATTTCTAGTTCTTCCGCGTAGTCTTCTTTAATATTTGTTGACCTTCTTAGTAACGTTTCCTTCCAGGATATTCCATGTCACTGTTTGAGGTGAGCGGCGGCCCGAACCATCGTACGTTTGGTCAGGCTCATGGCTGTTATGATGATGATGGTGAGCCTTCGTTCGAGAGCGGCGTGTTAACGTATCTGTTTCCCAATGCGAACGTTGGAAGCACGCATTCTACCTCTAAGCGAAGGACGCTGGAGACATATGGCTGAATGGTGTATGCAGCTCGTGCTCGCTTTGTGGGCGATCGACATCCTTTATATTCCCATCTGATTCGAAATAGCCCGATTTGGGACTGTGATCCCCAAGTTTCGCGAAATCTTGTACAACAGAAATTAGAGCAGGTGTTCTGGCATTGATCACTGTACGGGTTGAGGATATCCCTTCAAAACCAAATTTTCTGCAAGATCCACAACGTTCTTACGAAGGTAAACGCTGTAAGGGTATGGCTCATAGTGATTCGTTGTAAATGCTAGACAATCTTTATGTTGATTCGCGGTACTATGATCGGTCTTGGCACCATGACAAATGGGAGAAGACTACACTAAAACCGTATACGGTGACATTTGACGTCGATCTTTCACAATTTCCGACAAGGTCTCTGCAGGCAGGTGAGCATTGTCGTCATCGTCATGGACAGCAATACTTCGGTGTTTCTCACTAATACATTACTGTCACACAACCAGGAAGAAAAACGTAAACATTTTACAGGAAGACAGAGATAAGAGAAGGGGGAAGGGACGTAACTACGGAAAATAGCGTCGCCTGTGTTCAACCATTCAACACCAAGGTGCCTACACCTTGCAAACAAACAACCAAGCTCCAGATGGAAGTAAGGCGTCATCAGCAAGACAGCTTGCTTACGGATTTCACTGCCCTGCGTCGTTGAGTGCACTCATTTTATAGACAACTCGACCATACCGTGACAACATTCACGTCACTGGGTTCGAATCCACTCAGGAAGTTCATGACTCTCGACGAACTGTGTCAATAACGCCAGGGCGCTCATCTCACAAATCTACCTCGTGAACTATGTAACGTTTGCCTCCAGGTTAACCACAGGAGTGCATAAAACACATGGCATAGCAGGGCGTATGTGATCCCCTCGACACCTGTATGACAAGGTCAGCTTATTTAGAAAACGCCTGCAAATTGTATTACTACACAACTGTCACGCGTGCGGTTATAAGAGGGTGGCGTTAATCAGCGACGGTTAAAACGTCATTTCCACTTACGGACAAGAGTTTACGACCATGCAGAATTGAGCTGATTCCGACGACGTCATTGGTGCTGGGTGCTAATAAGTACCGGCCGATTATTGGCCGTGAGAACACTGGTCTCATCAAAGTCAATGCGACCATTACGACCGGTGTGCTTCTTGACCATATCCAACAACAGCGATTAGGGGTGCATCTACAGGGTCCTGCCAGGTTTCGCTGAAGTAGGATAGTCTGAATTGAAATGTCGCTGTGGTATCGTATACAAGCGTGTAGAGCAACTGGGTACTTGTTCATGACCATAAAACACTATACAGGTGAAAAAGGTAGATCAAGAGATAGAAGGATGGCGAAGTAGTACCGTTCTCGGTTGTACATTGCACTCATGTTTCACCTTGTGTTTTCGTCAGGAGCTTTGTATAACAGCTAGAGATGATCACAATAAAAGGTTTGCTATTACCCCAACCAATTTCAGCTTCCGGTCAAATTTGTCAATCCTTGGTTAGTGACGTTCGTTCTCATTCAAACCCTATTCAAAGTGCTGGACTGCCAGTGAGAACCAGACTTGGTGTCAACTCATAGGTTGTCCAACGTGATGCTTTTCCAACCACCGATAGGGGACAGACAATGTTGATTGGACATCCGCAAGATGTTTTCAACCCACTTCAACCAGTGAGATGGGACTACTTCGCATGAGAAGCATCTGTCTGTTCCAAACACCCTGACAAAGTCCTTCATCGTCCACCTGATGGTGCCATTATTCATAGACAACGCCTAACGAAACGATCATCGTAAACAGCTCATGAACGGCGACGAGGAGCTGCCAGGCCTCAGCCATGGGGCGCTACCCTGTTCCAGATTATACTGAGCCGCGTGTTGCATCGGCACCGTAGACGTCTCATGTCAGTGGCTGTTAATCGGGCTTTGACGTTAGGTGAGGATATCCAACACCAGTAGCCGTGACGCCAATCTTGGGCTTTCACAAACCGAGATATTTCATTCACAACGACCGTGAGGCTGACCGGAAGGTGTTATGGCTCGAGTCGCTGCTCACCACAACAGCGACGTGGATACAGACACACCACTGAATCCGGCACATTGCCGTTTCCAATAGTATTTCTAACCCGCAATTTGGACCATCTGAAGGTCATCAGCCACCGTTAGCCAACTGGATTGCACAATTTTTCGTACTTTCTGTTAATGTATTCGCTGTATCAGTCAGCCTTTGGTCTCACCACATTTTTTCCGGTGCGGTAATTGCCACGCTGGTATGAGGGGGTGCGTGATTAAACCATCACAGGTTGATTATTCGGCCAACTGGTGGCGTATTCGTAGTGTTCAGAAATACCCGTTGGGGGAACTGTTGCGTTGCTCACTCGATTATTCCACCTAGTTTGAACTGATTAAGTTGGAACGCTGTTCAGATGCAGCAGATCTGTGGATATCCTACTCGCAACCAAACCACGTTTCTCAACCAGCGACAGCCGAACGTCTTTTCGACGCCACAGATGACGCAAAAGCNGACCTCAATAGGTTCACGTATTTCTCTGGTACTCCCTTGCGAAGGAGACAGCTCCAGAGAACGTTACGAGCAACTGAATCGAAAGTAGCCGTCAGGTTCCAAAAGACCACGACCATCGGCTGCCTATATGAGTGCCGATCTTCCAAGATCCGTCGTAAGGTAAAAATGTGATCAACGCACCCCCGACCGGATGTGAACCCTTCTTGTTCTTCGCGTATCTGACTTTCTCTGGGCTTAGTGAGCCGACGTAAAATGAGGCCAGTGGGTAACTTGGACGCAACAGACACCAAACTGATGCCTCTGTGGTTTTCACATACAATTCGGGACCCCTTTTTGAAAACGGGAATGACTGTTGATAGGCACCAATCACGAGGTACCTCTTCAGTCTTCCAGATCATCTGATAGCAATCTCTCTCCACCATCCTTGAAAGAAGGAGGAGAGAGGAGGTCTGGTCCAGGAGCCTTATTATGCTTCACCTAGCCTACGTCAAATGTTATGATTGTGTGAATGACGCGCCAGCTCACCATTAGGTATTTGAGAAGATTCATAGTACGCACCCGTTTGATCAAGTAATTTGCAACCTGTGGTGTTTAGATCGCCTAATCCGGACACAATTTGAGCGTTTACCTTACCTGGCATTGCTTACGGAGGTCACTGATGGCTGGAGAGAACTACGAAATGATTTGGCAATGTAACCGCGAACTAAGATGCTCCAGGTAGTTCCGTTTGGCAAAGTCAGTAGACTTACCCTGTCAGTTTCATGATGGCTAAATTTACTGGTGGAAAACGCTGTCACGGATGGCACTGTCGCGGTCAGTGGTGCTCACTTCCACACCGTTGATTGCCTCACTACTTAGTCCTATCTTATCACGTTACTTTTTTCGTTCAATGTTTCCTCCGGAACATACCTCGTTACTCCTGTGGTGAAAGGCTGCTCTAGCCGCAGTGTGATTTTCTCAGACGCATAACCGTTAACGGACGACCATCACCACTGCTCAAAGCCTGATTGCAAGATGCGTTGGGCACATCGATATAGTCTTGTGCGAGGCAGTGCTGCTTGTCACTTGGATTGGAAATCACTGGTGTGCAAAAAGAGCAACCGACATTGGTCGCATGTAGATATGACTGCGTTAGCAGCTGATTAAGTCGAAAAATTTGATCGTTGCAGACGCCTTCAAGTTGTGACCCGACCTACTCTTCACTGGTTTGCTCTCTATTTTTTGGGGCGACCATGTGAAGAACGACAGTGGTTAGTATTGCTGGCCAAGGAGAACATCTACGGCGAATAGACGGAAGGAACGGCAATGGTTATCACCTGAACTGTTGTCGAAAGTGCCCTACCCAGCAGTCCGCTGGCTTTTACATATTTGGGCGACGCTCACCATTGTCTCGCAATCTGTATTGATTACACCCATTGCCTTCATGGTAATGACTTAAGTAACCAAAGTGGCTTCTAAGAGTTTTCAGAGCTAGTGGCTGACCCCGTCTCCTTTTTGCGTGCATAGCGAGTTCCAGTTTAGTTGAGATTCAGGTTATCATCTTGCAGGAACTTTTCGTTGACCTTTCAGAAATTCAAGAGGGCATCCTGAAATTCTGTGGCTGTCAACTGAATGAGTTGGGATGTCACAGGAAGTGCTACTCGAACTTTGTGCACCAGCGCTACCGCGCGCCAAGCAAACGTCTTCATTTCTGAAAAGGATATTTGCTGGCCTGGGAGTCAGCAACGTTTGGTACTTGGGATCTTTCAGGCGCATAGTCATAGTCCAATCGGGCGTTTGTTTTTCACGTCAACTTTCACGTTTTGCTGCCAATAGCAGCTGACGGCGACAAACTCTGTTGAGTAGAGGACGATGGTTCCCAAATGATGCATCGATCTTTTGAAGTGCCTTGGTGCTTACGAGTGACGGGTTGTACTCAGTGCAGGGTTGTGACAGAATTTGACCGTTGTCATTGTGGTGAGTGGTCATATCTGGCGTTTGTTAGCTGTTTGTCTCCTAACCTGCGCATTCAAGTAGTCAGCTGGTACGCCCACGCTTCGTGTTTCGTGCGAAGACGCAGTTGTTATGGAATTCGTCTTTGACTGTGTCTAGACTACGGTTAGCGAAACATGTGCTGCGAGAACAGCCTAATGACGCGAAACGGGGTGTTTGTTGTTTTTGCGTTCAGTGCGGTCCCGATACTAGTAGGGCCTAATTCGGCGACCACAAGACCTCCGAACGGGTTTAGTTGAAATTTATATCGGTGAACGCTACGCAGAGCCGCAGTCTGGGGCGGAACCCTGAACGCGAGTTTCTGTATCACGATTGTCTGTGGTGAAAGTTTGCAGTATATGTTGAGACCGTTTACCGCCTACTCTATGTAAACGTTCAATGGTCATTGGCAGTCAACTTAAACATAGTTTGTGTCTCAACAGTCGTCCTGGCTCTGTTTATTCAAACCAACGTGAATTGCAGCTTCATTGTAGCGACGCTTTTGTCACTGACAGCTGATGCAATTAATTTCATTGGCAGTAAAAATTAGTGGTGTAAAATGGGAAGAAATTGATGTGCCGAAGTTTGACAAGTGTGGAGTGAAAAATAAGAACTCAGGTTTAGTGTGGGAACACTTTTCGATTGAATAGAACCTGTTACGAGCACATGGAAGAGACCGAGATCCTAAAATATTGCGTAGGACAACTCAGTTGTGTGTACGTGGCACTTCGGCTTGCAAACTATTTAAACGCGATTTGTCTCGATGTGGGAATTGTCGACCGCATTTTGTTTTATCCTGGGAGACTACTGCAGTATTTCTGGATGATACACAACCTAGGGAACAGATCTTTGCTGATAGGTATAACACTTTATGTTCGAAGCAGACAAGTTATTCATGTGTGCATCTGGAAACCCGAGTAACGTTGAAATTCAGAAGCCAGTATAATTTTTCTGTCTTTTCTTGATACGAAATTACATTGGTCATATGCCGTTGCAATCTAGCGGCTCGTTTATGAAGGTTTCTCGTTCGCATGTCGGATTAACTTGAGACATGCTGCTTGAGTTAATGTGTGAGGATTGTCTAGTTGATCTGCAGCTCATGCTAGTTAACAAATCGCCATACTGAACCCCCGAATTTGTGAGGACTCAATCGATATGTTTCCACAACTATTTAAAAGGGTAACATCATTTTTGGTCTGATTTACATCTCATCTGACTGGTTTGGCTTCAGTCGTGTCTGTCGCACAGTGTCATCTTGATACTATGGAGAGAGGCGGTCTTCTATAATCACTAACTCCACTTCAGCCGATCATTCGAAAGCTCGGTGCTTTCTATTAGCCTCAAGGATATCACTTGATGCAGTGGTAATGATTTCATGACCACAGTGTTAGCATCATATCACCTATGTATAGATAATGTATTATTTTATATGTACATTTGATAACTCATTGGTTTTTTAGTTAACAGTAACCACTAGGGTGGGGAGGGGACAAAAACGACCGGAAACAGCTGAGTTGAATTATCTAGATTGTTTCTCTGACAGCGACCGTCAGTTTTAAGGAACAGAACAAATTCTGTGGTAAACGGTAACTTCCCTAAGCGCAGCAGCGACCGACTATTCACAATTGGCAAACTAATGAGCTCCCATTGCGGCGCACAGTTTCATATCGCAGTCGGTTTTCGCGTTTCTTTGGGAGGTCACTATGTGTTCACCTGTAACACAGGGTAGACCGGACGAACAGAAAAGCGTGACTACAGACTAGTAGTAGTAGGATATTTTAAATTATGCGCACATTTTCTGTGCTGCATGTGGCTCGTTTGCGGATCCATAAGTTCTCCGTCGGGAAGAGGGCTTTTTCACTCGGTAGATGCAGATTTCAACTGTTTCATGCGTCGTGATACTTATTGTTTGGCGGCTATGTTACCTTCACACACCTGTGGTATCGGATATTTAAAAAAACCGCTTCTCAGACGAATGGAACTCAAGCTGACATTACTGAAACCACCAAGTTTGGTCGCCATCATTCTTATTCTAGACTTGGTGTTCCCATTTATCTGATTCACTCCATTCCTTGCTCTTTCAGTAGGATATTTAGAACTGTTCGCCTATGAAGATTCCTTTGATTAACTAGGGGTTGTTTTGAGAGTAGCAATATTATATACCATCTTGTGTTGTTGGTATTTCCCCGAGGTCAGAGAGCTGTCTTTATGTGTCCGGGTTTTGGTGTTCTCTTCTGTCCCACGTCAGCCAGACACTTTAGTCCTCAATACACGTTGTCCATTGGATATTCTGTTACCTGCTGTTTCTCCGCGTTTACTGTCGTAGTATTTTGTGCCTTTTATCGTTTTCTTAAAGCTTGCCGCAAATTTTGTTGATTTTGCTGTTCCTCACCAGAAATTCATCCCAGTGCAGCTCACTATGCTCGATTGCACTTTGTTGTGTGTATTTCTGCTCACTCAGCTAGATTCGTCTACAGTCACCTATCCGAATACACTCGGTCTCGCTGTTCCACATTTAGATCGACTCCTACACGTCACTCGATTCGTGAGTTAACCGAGGAAATGAGTTAGAGGTTATTTTAGGGTTGAACATCACTGACATTTAATCGTAGCTTTCGCAGTCAATTGAAAGTTCTAGTTAGTTAGTTAGTTTTACTATTGTTCCAGCAGTTAACAGGTGGTAACTGTCTCCTATCGAGACGATCAGGCCATCCGACAATTACTTGGGCTAAAGTGTCCGGACGTTCAGTATGACAATTCAGCCGCTCTCACTGTGCGGTTGCGCAGTGATCCACACGATTGTTTCATGAAAGTCTGCGGTAGTTCAGCTATCGGTCATGGCAAAGATGGACGCTACTTACAAGCTCTGACATGAGTGAAATGTGAATCTAGTGCTTCTTTTCGAAGGACGCCGGCTGGGCGTTCTGTCCGAATGCGAAAGCTGTGATTAAACATTAGTGGCATTTAACTTGAACCCAACTTGATCCCAGACTACCCATCGGCTCTAGGTATTTGCTAGGCTTGGCCGTTTCGGTAGACTACTCAACATTTTTCTTGTTATTAGTTCTACCGTGTGACTGACTCATTTACTTTTCTTGTCATTCATTTATTGAATGTCTGGAAATGTAGGGGTCTTAAGTTCTAATTTTTGTGATACAGAGGGCTTGGTATTCGTTCGTTGATTCATCTGAAGCTAACTGTAGACCATAAAGGTGAAAGTAGAATGGGAACCACGTAATTCCAAATGAGTGTTCCATGCTTATCATCCTTCACGGTTTCGAGCCTTATCCATGTGTACTGAGGGTCAGAATGTTTTTGTCTCTGAGAATGGTTCACAGAGTATCCGGATAACAAAAAGGCGCAAATGTATAGAATGGGGCAGAAGAGAAGAGGGAAAGGAAGAGAAATAAAGAAAACAAGCAGAAAAGAAAAAGACGAGCCAACAACTTTGTTGACAAATGCCCACCACTAACTGTGACACACCGTGATGTCTGAGAGTGGTTCCAACGGGAGATATTGATGGCTACGAACTCCCTAACCAGACAGCTTGGAACCTAACATCCTTGCTCTGCAGGGCAGTCAAGGCTTTCACATTTCGTGACTACTTCATCGCCTAGCCGCCTTGCGGTTTTTTCCAACCATCCACAGCCACACTGAACACTATACAGTGCGGCAAACGTTTTATCAGCATACGAAATAGATAAACGCCTGAATCTCAGTGATCACTCGTTCGTACTCAGCCAGTTTCTGTCGATACACATGAAAATTTATACGTTTATTTTTTAAGTATTTACTACCTTAGAAATTAGTCCGGATATTTCTAATCGACAAGCTGAAGTAGAACGAACATGTGGATATCGCTACACTTAAGGGCGGTTTGAACACCCATTAGTTGACCACAACGCTGTAACTAATAGGTGGCTTGTAAAAATTCCGTATTCTGCAACAACCACTTGCGCTGTGTGATGCGAAGCCACTTAAATTTTATGAAACAATCATTGAGGTCAAGATAATCTGACCTTATTTGTGAGCCATCCATGACGTGAGAGTGGTATTAGGTCGTAACTCCAAAGTGCATCATTACCAGGGTAGAACGAAGACATGTGGTTAGTTGGAACCCCGTATGCTTTCAGTCGCTGACGTAAAACACGTGAACATCAGACAAATAGAGACAGACGGTGAGTGGACATGTATACAATCACATCAAACGCTAAGCACGCTAAGTGAGTCAGCTTAGCAATCTATTATGAGATACTTGACTGTCAGTGACAGTTTTGAGCAATAGGCGCAACGAGTCGGTCTGGTTCAGGCTATTTGCTGTTGGTTTGCCCTATCTCTCTATGAGATTTCAGGAAAACGAGGATCGGTTTTGTAAAGTGGGTGATCTCTGTTGAGATGCTACCGCGTATGACTATTATCTAACTTCACATTTTTTGTTAGCTTCACTGGACAGATAAACCGCGCGACATCTAACAACGAACGAAGTTGTGGATTCGTGATGAACAGTCTTCACTGTGTACTCCGCCTGCTGGTTAATTCACATTGTTTATGTAGCTTTTTACACCTGCGGTTAACCCCCAATACAGTCAGTTTTCATAACAATTAAATCTATTCACCAACGCGGGCATGGATTCTTTTGTTGTTTTAATGAATTCCTGTAAATGCCGTCGTCGCTTAACTAGTACTTATCGGATTACATATATCCAATTCACATATCGCAGCATTGTATAATCATGTCTCCATAATCCTTGACCGGTACGGTCTGTGCGTTATTTTTCATTGGTTGACTAACGAGCGACTGGACTGACAGCAAGTGTTCAGCTGAATGTTTGCTTCTAGCAGTTGAGCTTGCTCGAGCAAGTAGTCGCTCATTTAAGAGAATCTTAAACGTTTCACAAATGGACTTAATATCTGCACCAGTGACCTTAGACTGAGATCACTACGCAATCCTGCATGCATTCATTTGATGATACTCAACCAGACGTCACAGTTTTATTTTGGGCCAGAAGTTAACTTCCGCATTATACACTGAATGGAATCAATAGTCTGTTGGGGAATTTTTGTACAGTCGGTAACTGTGTTCAGCCATTGAGCCTACGTGTGGTATCTAAGTCAGACGATCACTGCATCGGTACACGATAGTCGAGAACCTGTCAGAACGTAGACTGCAAGAGGCGATTATGATTTGGAGCCATTCAACGGAATCTCATGTAAAACACAAGCTTCACAGAAAACGAAGGACTACTTAACCAAAACATGTTCGAAGAACATGCCTATTGCCACAGCGGCTGTCTATATATGCAAGCTTTCCAATGAGGAGCAGGCAACACCGGACCATCCAGTAGATGAGCAGGCTGAGAATACTAATTCCTACTTACTGTTTACAATTATACTCAATGTAAAAGAGACTTTCTGATACGGCTACACATGCGTAACGGTACACCATGCTTATTTTTCCTGGTTCATCCTCTTCATTAGTTGAAAAAAAACGAGTTTTTCTAAAGTACCCTCCCCTGACACTGGCGCGTTTCAAGAATTCGTAAAATCAATAATCTTTTCAAACAGTTGCTCATTCTGGTTAACAGGAAAGTAGTATAATCAAACCATTTTGGAATTGCATATTTTATATTCACATCTAATCAACCTCTTAAAAATTGGAGCACATTACCTGACCAAACCTCGGGATTCCTCGTGCAGAGTTACAAGATATACAATCCGACCAGTCCCTGAGTGAACAAGTAATTCCACTTTCTGTCTTGAAGGATGAAAAGCCCCGTGTCCAGTTCGGTCTTATTATATACCGGGCACGTATGTGAACGTTCTTTCGCCGTTGTGACAATCGGGAATGTTTAGGTACCAGTCATAAGTTAAGTGATTGCGTAGGGTTCACGCAACCTGTTCACGTGTGCCAGTGGTGAGATGAAACTTTACACTGTCATCGACGTTCTCGATAGTCAAGTCAGAATGACAGGGCTTACTTCAATTTACCTGGGGGATAAGTGTCACGGTTTAGTCGGGATTTGTAACAGCAGATGACAGTTTGACCCGGTTTAGAAAAACAAGTGTTCTGTGTAGGCTTTGTGGATAGGAGCAGTTTTGAGATCTAAGGCTGATTCTATGCGCAGAAAATATACGGAGATCGGAATTCACAGAGTACGTGTAATGCAATATGCACAATTCAGTGCCTAGACTCACCGAAAGGTTTCCGATATGAATGCCTCATTCCCATTAGCAACAAAACATACAGCGTTCTTGTAGTGCCCGACTACATTGTCGCCGCATTCCATCGCTCGTCTCTTCTGTGCTTATCTCACAATCCTACTGCGATTCTGATATCATTGCGATGAGCACATTCTTACAAGTGGATGGTTGCCACCGACTTTAGTTTTCACGTTATCTCTTGTTTATCACTTAATCGATGCACGCGTTTTTCCACATTGATTGCTCTGTTTTCCTGTAATTTACGGAACACTTGTCGTGATATATTACTGAAATACACCTCCAAATATACTGGTATTTCGTTTGTAACTTTCATCGATTTCATCTTTCTTGGGCACTGTCTAAATTGTGCCATATTTATTGAATGAATCCGTTGTGATTTTACCCGTCCTCTATGACTCGTTTCCATCCATCTTCACTCCTAGAGCACACCAGCAACATGAACTTTCAGCTGCGCGCGCATCTTTGCACATTAATTAATTCGGTCCACTGATTACACCCACTGAGTGGTCGGTGATACTTTTAGAGAAGTTTTTCGGCAGTAATTTCTTCTAGGTCATCAGGTATTCTTTGTATAAACTTTTGTGGCCACATGTTTATGTAAAATATTCGTGCACTTGATGAGTAGTATTCCTCACATCTGACGATGTATTGCACCGGTTGTACTGAGAAATCCAGATTTGGATACGCAGGATGTCTTATCTTCCTCAGGCTGTTGCTATGGATCTAACTGGAATACCCCTGTTTAGAAAACGAATTAATAACTATGGTCAAATCGGTTCGAACCTTTACAGAATAGGCTTTGCTGCGGAGTGACTGTCATCGCTCTGTTTTTCCAAATTGGCTCCAGACATAATAGGAAGTATTTGTCTCTTGACACAAAAAGTACTATTCTGCTCAGTTAGTGTGATGACGGATTGAACAAATTAACTCTGTTTTTTGGGAACACTAACTAGTTCCCTTCATGTACTGTCACAACCATTCGATCATGCTGTTCATTCGTTACTATGCCTAATGTAGGTATATGTGATGCAGCTAATTTCTATGACCGACTAACTGATTCAGAAAAGCCTTTCCGATACCAAAACCAGCAGTATGCGCTCTTCCGGGTACCACACAGTGTACCAGATTCTATGCTAATGCTACTTTTGTTTTCATTCTTACTCAAAATATCAGCACGTGACCCTTTCGCTCTGATTACATGCTAATCACACAAAACGTTGATGCGCCGTGGACAGTACTGCAGGATGAGAAGGATTTGGGGTGTCTGTATCATGGACTTCTGTACCCCGGATAACTAGGTACCGCTTATTGTGGTCAGTTGTGACATAATACACTTTCGACAACCTTGCTGCACACTGTTTGCTTAGAAGCAAGAGGATAAGCAATGCTACCCATGCACGCGATTTGATTGTTATCTTTTCAAATGAGCCTATTCTGCCTGCTAAGTACAGCTTAGTGATCAAAAAAGCTAATTCCCTGCCCAATTTGCTTTATTCATTACCTAGGATGCTCTTCTCTGAAACCTTTTATTTGGGGTTCAGCATGCTGGGTTACGTTCATGTTGTAATGCAACTTAGACTAAAAGCAAGTGATGAACTAGCTCGGTCCTAAGGGTGGCGTCGAGGCAGTAGAGACAGAGGATCGGAAGCGGCGGGAACAGTTACGGTTTTGGTCTATTTCGCATTATATGCGTTTTCATAAGTTACAGTCGGTGAAACAGTTGATGAGGAAATGTGAGACAGGCAGATGCCAATTACCCCGCGTTCCTGTGGTGCTTGGGTAGTACAGGCTTCATCTGTTTAATTGTTGTTGAATCGATGGCAGCAGAGCAATCATGATACTCCCGGTTGGTTGTAGTCGTGTCATTTCGGCCGGTAGGTACGTGTCTGTGACGCGCTGTCTACCGAAACCTGTAATCATCACACCATACGGCGAGTTAAGTATGCAGTTTGATTGTCTTCGTCTCGTGAGATACTTCGCAGTTGTTGAAAAACAGTGAAAACGCAGAAATGCGCATCGCGAAATTCCTTTCGGTCTTTTTGAAGCAAGTTTTTTAACGTAGGACAATCATCCGTATGATGTTAACCCGTTGAGGTTGATCTACATTCAACCCAACGAAACTACCTGGAGCCTACTCTTGTATAGCGAAAATCGTCTCGTGGGCTACTCGTTCAAATTACATCGGCCGAATTGCAAACAGGACTCATTCGGTGTGACCGATCTGGAACACCTCTGTCTGACATGATAGCTTTATCGGTGGATAAATCTTGGCCTCAGCTACCGTGTGTACATCGGGAAAACCAAGTCGAATCTACTGATAGTCTGATCATTTGAATAACTCCGGACAAGTGAATCTTTGCTTAGCGTTCGTAGTTGCCCATTACTGCTTGTCCTTTCCAGCACCCTGAGCTGTGCCCGTTTTGTGTCCGATACGCTGTTGTTGGTCCCGTTATGTTCTATTCAATTATCCTTTCCGGCTCCTGAGCATCGTTTATCAAATTATCAGTCTTGCAGTTGCTGATTTTCATGAACGTTTATGGAAAGCACTGTACTGTCCGTTTATCATTGCATCTGAGTACTTTAACACGCCAGAGTTTTTACACTAATTCAATGCGCAACCATTCTGTTATTCATTTGAATCCGCTGACGATATTCATGGATTTCGAAGTGATTTCACAGCGCATTAAATGGATGGACCAACAGCGTTGGGCTTGATGTATATGGTAACGCACTAACTGAAGGATAACGCAACCTTTGGGACTAGGAGATGAAATGATGGGTGTGTGTGACAGCGCAAACATTAACGCGCAGTATATAAGCTGACTCCGGCTCATCGGGTTAGACGTAGACTGAATAACGTGATAAGGCGTTCTTTCCAAGAAGTGCTCTCCTGTAATCTGTGTGCGTATTCCAGAGTGACGAGATCGAGATGCTCGATTAAGCGAACGAAACGCGTATATTTCCGAGTTGGCGGAAAAAAGAGGTATTTGTCTCGAGCTCACTCTGGGACCAACGGCTTAAGCAGAACGGACAAGCAAGGGAGCATATATCTTACCGCGATACAACTCCCAAAAAACTGAATTGATTTTTGTGACAGCAGCCCATGGTTTTAAGCGACCGATTTTGCTACGACCACAAATAGTATTAACCAAACAAACAATTGGACATAAACTTGTGCAGTGTCGGCTTGCTTGCTTCCTTATTCAAACTTCAAACGGGAAAAGGATGTTTTAGAATGAAATATCGTTTAAAAAGACGAATTGCTGGGTGTGGAGCCATATACACTTGGATGGAATAATTCCAAGTTAGGATCGATATATCCAGCAACAAGTGGATAGATAAACGTAAGTATAATACACATGCAGGAAGATGTTGACTATCACTAAGACCAGCGGTAAATGTTATTTTCTTGGATTGCTACTAATGCCAAACTTCTTTTATTGTTTGCACAGGCACTCAATAGCTTTCCACTCAATTTTGTTTTGTTTTCTGACTACCTCACGCGTCTGATTTCAGTTGGACGGAACTTAAGTGGTGTTTCGGATCTGAAACAAGAGGAAAGTATTGAGGTCAGTTCAGGGGACTGACGCAACTGAAGATATACTTAGATTCACTATCACTGGGATCATTTCGGTTTTATCTGCGATGTCAACATTTTGAGGGACCCAACCACTTTTAGACGTTATCAAACCTTTGTGAATAATTCGACACAGTCTCAGCAAGCCATTATCAAGATTGTTTTGTCATCTCAAACACATACATGAGTGTATCGTGTACATGGTTTCAATGGGGATATTCCTTAATTATGACTGACTCAAATCGAATGAGCCTATTTCGCCGGTGGAATTTATCAGCTCTACGTTTAATCGTGGAATACGAAGGGCGGTTTCCGTGCACGTCTGACGTGCAATGATGAATCTCTTGTGGTGGGATTTTTTAAGTTATGAAGATTCAGTTATGGGTTAGTCTTTCGGCATAACTGTCCAAATTGAGCTCTGAAAAATTGCACTTTTTATCTATGACCATTCAGGGTTCCATGAGGACGTTTACCATTTCATTTGTACTGTTTACATCACGTCCGTTGGCCTCCTCCAAATAACGCGTGATAGCACCTCCGGGTCTTTGAAAATTAGGCAATGCCTTCTGTGTTCATCTTTCCAGATCGGCCAGTTCAGATTTTTGTAGCTTAATACAGACAGCACAACTTAAAAAGTAGTGTCGATCACATGAGTGGTAATTCACTTGCTGACCACAGACAATACATGACTTATTTAGTATTACCAGTAGGTAGTTTGGCAGAGTTGTTGTTTTGGAAGGGAAAGCAGCATACGGAAGACTCGGAAGCATTCTTTAGTGGTTGTGGTTTTTTCTTGGTTGGCTTGATCTGCCGTTTCTGGTTCGTCTTCGTCCTGGAGGACCTACCATAAGTTAAATTACGTCTGTCTTGGACTCAGTTGAATATATTGAGAACTCTGGATTGCTGGTCACCATCGATGGGATGATATTTGTGTACCGACTTTAATAAAACGTGAGCTTCATGCTTCTCCCCATTGTCTTACGTCGTGTATTTTTGGACCAAAGCTTAATTCTTCGGTTTGCGCAGCCTGAAATTACGATGCCCTTTTGGTAAGAAGTGCCGTTTTCTCTCAATTTCACACACGCTACTTGGCCGAAGAGCAGGTGGCTGGTTCCGTTATGATCTGCGAGCACAACTGCACTAACCCATTGGCACGTCTCGATGCTTTATTTCACGTTTGTCAAACATTCTTACACTAGGTTGTGCTCACATTTTATTACCACTCCTTTCCTCTTAGCGGAGACTCAATCTGCCGGTTACCGGCGACAAAATTACTGTCCACTACGATAGATAATTACAGTCCAGATCTTCAGTGACAAGCAGCCAGCCTAGACGAATTCAGCTAGCCATGTTCAATTTCCAACTGGGTAGGGGCACCCTGGTCGGTAGACAGGTGTGGCGGGCACGTTGCGGACTCTCAGCAGTGACATCTGTTTTCTAGCGGAATTTCGCGTTCGGAACTGCAACATTGCGCCATGTCTCTTCCCACCATTCGGTAAACAGTGTGAACGTTACATGAGCTTCCCAGAGGACTTACGGCTCCACTCTGGAGTGTATGTTTAGCGCCGGTGCCTGTTCCGTTTGAATTGATCAGGTACTAGCTAACAGTCGGCTCTACGCAGTTGGGTTAGAATAATACGGTCAATCTTTCCCTATATCTGTGGCGTATGTCCCTACTGGATGTGACCAGTGTACATTTAAGGTTGCGTGCCACCCGCACCTAACCGATTATCCACGATACTAATGGGGCATAGACATGGCAGTGGTGATTTACGCATGCAAGTGAGCAGACCAGCAGCCGTTGAGCGCAATATATGTCACCAATTTTCCGATATCACTTGGCGCAGCAGTGCTGGTGAGTTTCTGCTATTGCGCTCAGCGGACCACGACTTTTCCGTGACGAAATTCAACCTCAGGCGCTCTAAACGTTAACGTGTCATCTACAGACCCTCTTTGTCCGGCGAAACGCGGGCTGAGATTTATCTCAACGTCGTTAGTCACCGACGGTGAAACTGCCCGAGGTCAATTCAGCGCACCTGACTGGACTCTAAGCACTGTCGTTTTGGGACAAAAATTCCCTGCGTTTTGATGGACTACTGCTGCAACTCCGGCAACGACGTGAAATTGTGAATCTAGAACGGTGTGACTGGGAACAAAAGGAACAAGGGACAGTGAACGAGGACTGCAATAGCCCATTCTTGATCTTAAAATCACTTGACTTTCCTAATAATTTCGTTTACTCTCTTCAGTCACGAACGTAAAACATTAGAATATATAGGACATGCGGTTAGCAACACAATCAAAAACATTCAACCATTGGGTTTACATGAAACAAAGACTGTCGTCAGTTCCAGGGCAGACAAACTGCGTGAGTCAACAGTTTATGCACACACAAAGCCGGACGGTGAGTATTGATCAACATCGCCTCGGAGAAAGCAAGCAACTTGGGGTTCTTATTACGTAACAGAACTTGAAACGAGTTGGCCGGGTCAACAACGTGACCTGTTTCCATGATGTGCTTTGTGATGGATGAGGTCGGATTTCGTCTCAGTTGTTCTGTTGCCAATGTCCGTTGCGTCATGGCGCGTATCAACCACCTGGGCATATGTTCAGCCATTCTTTGTCGTAGGCATCGATCTGTTCTGCCGATATAGATGTCACCGCAACTGCAAGTGAACTGATGGATTACATGTGAGACAGAACATATCGGTAGGTCACGACTACGAATAAGCTGAGTGACACTCCTAGTTGTGAGTAGCAATCGCAATTCAGCCGCAGGGAAAGTGCGAGTTAGAGCAGATTGTAATTTTTGACTTACATCGGTTGTGATACGATCGGTTCAAAAAGACCTGCTTCTTGGGAACCGTACTCACGACAGACTTTGTCAGTCTTTTCTGGCTGTGAACATCGATGAATTTCTCCGGGTATCCGTTTGCAAGCAGTACCTTTCTTAATTTCGCCTCTTCTCCTTGTAAACAATCATCGGTGCATATTTCCCGGGCTCTATGAAACAGGGTTCCTAACAGGCCTCTTTTGTAAGTAATGGGCGCAAAAAAAGAGAATTGCGAATACTGACCGCTCCAAGTGGCTTTGCGGTGCACTGAGCGTTGTAATGAGCCATCCTGCCGTCTGGTGATTAAAATGTCTAGAAAAGATAGACTGTTATTTTTTTCCTCCTCATGAGAAACAAAAAGATTAGGATGAACGAAATTGAAGTGGTTTAGGAGTGAATCAAAATGAATATTAGTAGTAAAAATCAAAATATCGTCTACATATCGCTTATAGAGGCTGGCACCATCTATAACATCAGATAGTTTTAATTCAATCATTCCTAAAAATATATCTGCAAGTGTAGGGCCCAATGGGCTACCCATTGCCACACCATCAACTTGCTTATAGGACAATCCGCCGAAATCAAAACGGATATTCTCTGTACATAAAAGTATAAGTTCCTTAAGGTAATCAACTGGAAGACAAAAAGGCAAATTTTGATGAGAAATAAAATCGCATAAAAAGTTATCTGTTTCACGGAGGGGGACGTTTGTAAATAGAGTCCACGTCGATAGAATACATCTTATGTGAACTCACTGATACGTTCTGTAAAGTTTGTACCAGATCGAAGGAATCTTTTACACAGTGAGGAATAAACATCTGACGGATCGGGTGGAGGATATCTACAAGCCATCTGGCAAGCTTGTGGTACGGTGGGTTTTCCATGCACAAGATTGGCCTTAACGGTACACCACCTTTGTGTTTTTGGGGCACCTCTTAACTGTGGTGTGCGGGTTCCGGTTGGCTTCATCTGTCTGTATTGCAGTTCCGAGATATACCCATGTAGTATCAGGATTCGGAGCTTTCTTGATATTTGTTTCTCTACCAAAATGTTGTTATCAGCAGTACTGTCCGTGTGAAATTTTCTTCCGTCCATTAGGAGATCTTTCATTTTTGACTCATAATCAACCTTGCGCATGATGACTGTGCCGGAACCTTTGTCTGGCTGGAGGAAAACCACATCTTTCATTTCTCGCATTTGTTTCAGAGCTTGGTAATGTTCAGATGTCAAACAACATTGCTGGCGTATAGGTGAAGTCAGGAAATGGTACGAGATATCGACCAACTTTGCGCGGAACCACCCTTCGTTTTCCGGTGAAGTTAGAGAGAAGTCTTTAATTTGATCATACAGGTTCTCAAATTACACCTGCGTTTGCAATCGGTCGACTCTTTTGGGGGTGAATTTTAAATTTCAATCCTAGGGATAGAACCTCCAATTGTGCTCGCGAAAACTGGACTGACGATAAGTTCTGCACGTGTTTCAAACCATCTGTAGGGAACAAGCACGCGTTATCCGATCGCGACAAAGTTCCATGAAAACTGCGTAGTGTATTGGTTCTGGTATTCTTCAGTACGATTCGGACAAAATTCTCGAACTTTATACGACATATCAACGACAGACTGTTGAGTATAGATGTAAAACGTCGTTGGGTCTCCAGATATTTGTTCAGGCTTTCTTGTGAAGCCTCAATATGTGAGATTGCTAGCCTGACAAGGTTGATGTTGTTTGCGGGCAATTTTTCTTTAAAAAACAAACGTGACTGAAGAGAGTAAACGAAATGTTAACATCTCGCAGTGTATGTCTTCTATCGCTCTTGGTGAACTGGATCAAGGGAACTCAGTGTTTTAAATTTCCTAATAATCACACTTAATTTATTCGATCTAATCTCCATCCCACCTTGACGTGATCACAAGCCTGGTATTGACCATTGCCGTTGTGCACATAGCCAATAACCGATTACCGTCAGCATCGGATAGTGGTGGAAGTTTCACTCGTTCTACATACATCCGGGTTTGTGACTAATTTACGTGGCCTACAGAGGCTTCTTCATCGGAAGCGGGGCGTAACTGATAAACAGTTACCGATCACATGCAAAGTTGTTCCGAACTTACGAGTTCTTTTTTTGGTACCAAGCCTCTTCCGGCTTATGATACACGCATGAGCGACATTGGTTGTGAATCATGTTCAGGTTGAAATATGTTAAACATTCGAATTTGCAAGCATCGGGGAATAGTTTACATCTGTTTGCAGGCGACCCTAATATGTCTACAAGCATTTAGGTTTTGTGAGAGGTTTTGGTGAATTATTTGTAAACGTCGACGGGTCACCAGCCGCGTTATCCACTTTCCCGCACACATACATGGGTTTGGGAGAGGCTGACTGTTATTATTATTACGTGATTCTGTGTGGCACGAACTGACGTTCTGATCGAGGTTCAAAGGATGTAATTTGTCTCCGGTTGTGGATACCTTCGGAAATGGTACTGACTTAAAATCATTAACGTTGCTGCTGTTGGAGTTAATTTGTGTATAGTGTGTACACATATTTGAGTCACTGGAGGAAATCTGAAGAGCTACACAACTAATCTACAAGAGGTACTCGTTTTTAATGGCAATTGACAACATTCTTGCCATCGTTTACAGTTCATGACAGATAGTCACTTTTCTCGGCCCGTCCACCCGGTCTCACTGATCAATCCAATTTCTGCTAAAAAAAAATGTTTCGCACTGTCTGGGTGTAAGTTTGATCAGATCGTCTGACAACCAGTTGAACCTCTTCGTGCACAACAGACCAAACTGGGGCTGAGAATATACTGATTCTTGTCTGCTTGTGTCGCTCTGATGTGAGTGAAATCTGGTTCGATTTTCTCAGTTCGAAAGCAAGAAAAAATACGCTGAAACGATGCCAGTGATGATGAGACATTTCGCGGATATGTAAAAAGTACGATGATTAGAGGGCCAGAATGTTACGCGACAACAAAAAGAAAGTAAATTTCCACAAACATCCTACCGAGGCGGGTCACTCGCATGGCTACTCAGTCATTACCTATGCAATGCAATTCCTTGAGCCCTTGCAGCATGTGTGCTTCGTTCATGTTCTACTTCTTGCTCACATATCTCACCATTTGACGCGCAGATTGCGCGCCTTTCACCTCAACGCATGCTCTTGTGTTCAAACTTATGATATGGATAAGCGATGAGCTGAGAGGTCGATAACAAGCGCTAACGGACATGAAACGCACATGTCTGCAGAATGTCCGTCAACTAATCGAGCAATCCAACAGAGAAGTCTTCCAAAGACCTGGTCGACTGTCATGCAACAGTATCACCACTGACAGCGGTAAACCAACGGTTAATACTGAATCATGACTAGCATGCAACCATGTCAGGTGGGCAAGTCATACTTTAAAGGATGAAAGGAAAAGAGGGGGTTTGCTTGCTGAGATCCTTTTATCCAAATTCAAACACATTGATGGTGACTAAACCTTAGAAACAGGCAGCCAAGTTTCAGGCGACAGTACCATGTCGTCTACAGCCTCCTTTACTGGAATTCACTGATTGTCACTGTCAACTCGGTCAATCACTGAAAAGATTACAATCACTGGAGCCGGTTAGCCGCCATATACACTAGCGCTTCTGGCTGGTGGCGAACTCTAAAACAGGATATTTCTAGGAAAGACGAGCACACTCTACCGTTCCTATTTTTATGGTAGTCATCTTACTCCTACCGAGTCACCGGTTGGTCACATCATACTCTGCTATAAACTTCGGTCGCCTCATTGATTGTTTGACGTGAGTAACGACAACTCTGTTGCAAATTCCAAGGTTATCATTCGCAACAAACAGAACAATCAGGCAAGCCAGCACTATTCACGCAAGTTTTTGTTGAACGACCGGTTAGGAATACTTGGTCATGTCTAGTGTAACGTAACTGGAATTGTACTTAACACGCTTATCTTTCAAACGCGAGGGCTAGAATGAGAATTCCTGTTCCATCGAAGATATGCACTGTTGCTGATCGGTTCTCTACTGCAGACTAAAGCTACTTTGAATACAGTCTCATAGGTTGAACAGTGAAAAATCAAGGTTGACCTTTTCAAATCAAAGACAAATTCGACAGTGAAGCACAGTTTTCAGCTTACAAATGTTTTCTGGTTTCCTCTCTCCCACCTCAACCTTCAGAGTCACAACTTACAAACCGGTCATTAATTTCAAGAATCTCATTTTCCAATCTAAGACTAACTCTGTTGTTGCGATCCTGCAGAACCGATTTGCACATCAAAGTTATGCATCTTAAGTAGCTGAGGGAGAAAATGAGAATTTTCCAAAAACCCTGTGTCTAATGGAAATTGTTGATCAGTAACAGCCTATCCAATTTCGTCATCTGGCGGTGAATATTGGTTACGCCTGAAGTCTGTGAGTGGTAAAGATGACATTGTTATTTTGAATAGAACTCAGTGAATACGAGGAAGAAGCGTTAACACGATTGATCGATACAATTTCTTGATCGTTCTGTATAGGACCTAGTTAAAACCAACAGATAAACAGAATTCAACGGAGTATTTTTGCATCATTCGTCAGCGTAATCCTACGGTAAAGTGCCTCCCAAAGAATGAAATTGTAAACCAACTTAAACACATTATTTTAGTCAAAGCACACAACGACTACTGGTAGAAGATACAGTTTATTCTGGTCCACAGATTGCCGAAGTATTGTCATGTGGATGAGGGATCGTGCTATACCACTCACACTGCCACTATTTAGTAGCAGGGCAAGAGCATGGGTTTCGACGTTGAAATGGCTGCGGGAAAAATACAAGGAACATTGGAGTGCAGCATCGTATGAAATGGTTCTTGCTACATAAAGGAACTGACCATCGGCGTCCGTGGCAACCGCGACATTCTGAGACGAGTGTCGTACGCAGATGAGTGTTTTTGTTTGTGGTCCTGTTGAAACGCATAACTCATGGATTGGTTTTCCGAGTAAATGATCCTTGTACCATCGGCGTCTTTGCCTCACAACGATTGGTGTAGTGACTAGGGGGATGAAGATCGCGTGGCTTCAGCCGGAATTCCCTGGAGGACTCCGAGGACGTGGCTGAGACGGTTGGAGTCAAGACCGACTGGGCGAAGCCCGCAGACCTGGGATGCTGCTCAAGTGCGGGACGAAGGCTGTACTGGATTCGGCGCGAAGGGACCCTCGAAGCTAGAGTGGGTCACCGCGAAGCGAGTGCTGATCGCTGGGTTCGACAGCCCAGCCGACTGCCAGGAGGTGATGAGGCGGTTCAAGGGTGCCCGGCTTGAACCAGGAGGCGACGCCCTTTTTTACGTCATGTCACTGCGAGCAGTGTTGTCAAGACCGCTGCCATATTTGGACCGGGACTCAGAGCAATACCTGCTGGCGGAACGGTTCTTAGAGGGAGTGCCACCAACAGTCCGGGATCAGCTCAGGGTTGTTCTCATCGCACATCCTATGACGCTGGAACAGTTGGCTGATGCAGCTTGACAAGGAAACTGCCAGGAAACTCTCCGACAGTCAACAAGTTGGAGGCAAGCGAACCAAGTACACTGAATGACTTTCGGGGTGCAGTGGAAAGGTTGACTTAGGAAGTGGTGGCTTTGATGGTGAAGAAGGAAAGGAATCGTGGCGATTTCTGTTACAGTTGCAGAAGACGTGGACACAGAGAGATTTTGTCTACTCGGCGAGAAAACGTCGTGCCTGACCAAACGTTCCTCCGATTGTTTTCGTCCGAGAGGGGAGATCCGGTAATGAAGGTAGTTGATAAGACACAGATCAGGCTAGGTTACGAATCAATGGTAGCTCTTTGGTTGACACTGGGGCCGTGATTTCATTGATTAGCTCGAGGCCAGGAAAGATCGTTCAGCCGTGTGCGATGGTCGTTCGAATAGTCGGTGGGTTCACCCTTAAAGTTGGTGGCCTGGCAGGATATGGTGTCCGAATAGATGACCACGTAGCCAGACTACCTTTTGTCACTTCCCTTGACGCACGTCAGATCATACCAGGAATGAATTTTCTTGACCGAGCTGAGGTCGTGATTGAGTTGAGGCATGATAAACTCGTAAACAAGTATGAAATGGTTCCATTACTGAGAAATTGCAAACCTCAGCTCGGGCAAATTGAAGCGAACTCGCCCAGAGCAATACCAACTTGTGACAATCAGTTGCTGAATGAGGTGATTCACAAATTCCAGGAATTGTTCATTACGGATCAGGACCCTTATGGCTAATGTGGCTGGGTTGAATATGATATCTCTATCGAGCCGAATCGATTTCAATCATTCGGCTTCAGAATAACCCCAACACACCCGCAGCCGGAAAGTGAACGTCAAGTGGAGGACATGCTGAATTAAGAAATCATCAAGGAGACCGAGTGATGCCAAAGATACCAGACAGAATGCTCAGCAGTGTTGTCTGTAGAGACAGTGCCGTCGTTTACAACGCGAATGAGACAGAACATACAGTACACATTTCAGCGGTGCTGCAGAAGATTGAAAAAGCTGGTCTTCCGGATCAATAGTTCAGAGTCTCAACTGGCGAAACGAACGGTAGTACTTCTCGGTCACAGGGTCGGTCCGGAGGAGGTCCAACCACTGCCCGGGAAACTGCTGACAATGGAGGCTATTTCATTGCCACTTCGAAGAGGACGCTGTTACAGTTTCGTGGTCGCGTTGGGTTCTGCAGTCGCTTCATCAGAAAGTTTCATGACCTTGCGAACCCATTATATGAAATTCTGGAGAAAAATTTTCAATTGCACTGGTCAGAGAAAGCCAACCAAGCGTTCATCGAGATCTAACAATTGATAAAGAGAGAACAGCTGACCCTGAAATTGCCAGTGTTTGGATAGAGCTACATTGTCACAACGGATGCGAGTGATATGGGAATCGGAGATGTAGTAAGGCAGGAGGACTGTGTTGTGGAATATGCCAATCTGGTCCTAAGTCCTGTTGAACGAAACTACTCAACGACAGAGAACGAGTGTTTGGCGATCGTGTGGGCCGTGGAAAAATGGAGACCGTACTTGCTTGGCGGACGTTTCCATGTGGGACCGACCAAAAACCATTGGAGTAGATTGAATCGGCGAAGGACCCCCGAGGAAGACTAGGTTGTTGGGCGTTACGACCACAGAAGTGAAACTTCACAATTCGCCATGTAGTTGGAAAAGAGAACTGTGTGCCTGATTTGCTTTCCGGAACGGACCACATGAGGACATGATCAGAGTTAACGGTGTTGAACTGGAGAACGATCCCGGAAAGTTACAAGCATGCAGATGATGGATACGACGGTGCGGGTTGTGATTGACCGACTTTTGTCGGGAGGACAACCGCCCGAAGACGAGGGGAATCCGGAAGTGAAAGCTTACAGAATGCACTGGTCCGACTTGCGATTGAATAGTGCCATGATTTTTATGCGCCAACTGCAGGAGGGAATAAACGTGCGGGTTACACCGTCTGAATTAATAGCGGCAATTGTGAGTGTCATCAGCTGGCTCATACGGGATGAAATGTTGAAGCAAAGGACATACGGCCGGGAATAAAGAATGATGTTAACAATTATGTGTGGGCGTGCCAGCAACGTCAGCTACTGGGGAGCACTAACCAGCCCAGTCAGTATGCGACACAATCAGTATGGTCAGTGAGATTCAGAAATTGTGGTCGCTGAATGTGATGAACCCCTTTCCAATGACGACTTCGGGAAATCCACACATCATAGTCATGACTGCACACTTCACAAGATGGATCGAAGCATTCTCAATACCTGATCAGCGCCCGAGCACTGCACGCAGGGCGGCGATGGAACACATCTTTGCAGTTCGTGGAATACCGCAAGGCATATTGACTGATCGAGGCCTCTTTTTTGAAAGCGAGGAGTTTCGGAACTGTTTGGAGCGTGTCGGAATTAAGAAAATACACACAACTCCTTACCATCTTCAGTCAAGCGGATTGACAGGAAGGAACAATCGCACAATCAAGGATTGGTTGGTGGCGAAAAGGAGAAGCTGAGAGGAAACGCCAGCATTGATTCTGTTGGCCCGCTCCTGTTCGCCATAGGAAACAGTGAATAGGTCGCCATTCGAGCTAATGTATGGGTGTGTCCCTTGCTTGCCAGTCAATCTAGAGGTTGGTTTGTGGGGAGACCGACAGATGGGCATGCGTGAATCAACAGAAGCTTGGAGATTGGCCAACCAAGAACGTACCAAAGAACAGTCAACTGCAAGTTTACTTGGTTGAGGTGCGGTGTTTGAACTTGGTTCTAAGGTTAAAAACCGGGACCGATGGAGCCTGGGGGCAACAGGACTCGGACCCAGGAATTTGCTGGCTAAGTGGAGGGACCGCATTTGGTGGTGGAAAGTCGCGGTTCAGTGCACCTGAGTATGAACGAGAAAAATCGACATCCAGTGCACGGAAGCCAGCTTTGTAAATGGTATGGCACTGATCAGAGAAGAATGCACACCAGGTGTATCAACAGCATCAAGGCCGGCATGCAGAACATCGAGAGAACGAAGATAACGTGAACGGTTCTTGTTGCAACTGGAACAATCTTTGTGGGAAAGGGGGTGTAGTGAGGACGAGGGATCGTGCTATACTACTCACACTGCCACTATTTAGTAGCAGGGCAAGAGCATGGGTTTCGACGTTGAAATGGCTGCGGGAAAAATACAAGGAACATTGGAGTGCAGCATCGTATGAAATGGTTCTTGCTACATAAAGGAACTGACCATCGGCGTCTGTGGCAACCGCGACATTCTGAGACGAGTGTCGTACGCAGATGAGTGTTTTTGTTTGTGGTCCTGTTGAAACGCATAACTCATGGATTGGTTTTCCGAATAAATGACCCTTGTGCCATCCCTGTTTTTATCTCATAACTTTTTGCTTACAGCTGGTCACGTTCTTTCCGGAATCTGCCGATTTTCATAAGTTCCTTATCCCGGTTCATACGCTGTCCTTCTAGGTGTTTTGGTGTAATTTTTCTCAGTGTTGTTTACTGTGGACCATTGGACAATTTGTAGTAGAATATAGCATTTTTTGGTGCGCTACGTAAAATACTCTTTGATACCTTTACTTTCAGATACAAGCTACGATATTTATATTACAAAGTTATATTCTCGATTTCATGCACTGCTTATAAATGTACATAAGCAGAAATATGAAATATTCCTCCAGATGGAATGTTTAAGCCCACTTAGCTTTGCACTGCAGACTTGGTGGCTCGATATGGAGGATTTATTCACGACCACAAAGCATCGGCTGTACCCCTTCTTCCTATGCCTTCATCGTACATATTCCTCAACCGGAAAGATTATGGGACTAGCAGTGTGTAGTTGTCTGGTGGCATTTCTGAATTGTCTGAACTACATTATAGGGCAGAACAAGTGGGTCAACTTTATCGTGAGTGCGCAGCCGAACAGTGTAGTAGTCCAGACGAAGTATCTGTTCACCCGAAATGGGCTTATGGAGGGCTAGGAAGCCCAATATGAGTGCGGACTGCCATAGATTAGCACAGAACGGAACAGTGGCCACAGTAATTATGTTTTAACTTCAACAAATTTAGTCAAGAACATTTACATAGGGTGGTTAACTCAGTATACATGGAAGTGGAACAAAAAACCTGATATACCGCTCCAGAAAAAGGTATCGGAAACAATACGCACACTTATGGTAGCAGTTAATAGTTGACCGTTTTGGCAGAAGCGAAAGCACATCAGTTTAGCTTTGGTGCAATATATATATATTGAGGTACTTACTAATTACATGTGTAGAATTAAGTGGTACGGTTACTCTTAGGTTTGTGTGAGATGGATCGAAGTAACCTAGAAACTGAATTGAATTTCAAGTTATTTTCACTGATCACCGGTCATTATGACTAAGCTCGAAAACTCGAAATGGTTGAACGAAAAGTTGGACTCAAAAATATTTCGAACGCAGAAATCCTAGAAGTTGCACTTATCAAATGCATTGCAAGCAGACTGGGAAACGTTGACTCTTCTGGTGTACGATGATTGGTCTTGGATCAAGCCAATAACACGCAGTATTGGCTGGACAGGAACAGGACGAAGAACGGTGGACCAGGAATACATTAGGCTTTTCTCTCTCTTTAAATCGTTTGACTACCCTAGCAATCATAAGTGACTGATTGCTTTGATCTCATTTCTATCTTACCTTCATGAGACTCCATTTTACGAATACCGGTAATTCGAGCGTGGTAGTGGTCCCTGCTCTCATGAATAGTGCCAACAACAGATTAGTTTCACCTTCGGATCACGGCATAGGATCCATTCGTTTTATGGACGTTTGGATTTGTGACTAATTCGCGTGTCCTGCAGAGACCTATTCATCGGAAGCGGGGCGTAACCGATAAACACAGTTGTTTACATACACATTTGTTCCGGATTATTTTCTGGTCTGAAGCCTATTCTGATTTACAGTGAATAACTAAATAAAAGTGGCTGCAGTTCCTATTCGAATTCAAGTATGCCTAATCTTCCGCAGCATGCGTATTCGAAAGTTGTCTATGTCTTTTCAGAGAACAAGTTGAACTACTGCACTGAACACAATAAAAGATTATTTTGTTTGCAACCAAAAATTAAATAGCAATTTTTCCGATTCTCATATATTTCATTAGACCACATTTCAAATATGTGGGCTGATGACATCAATCCTATAATGCCCGCATACATTGGATGTGATAATCGCACATGAAACAGTCTTTGCACATATCCGTTGAAGACGACCTTTGACACATTCCCAATGCTTATACGACAACAAGGTCCGTCCTCATGTCAATCCATAAATCATGGAGTTAAGCAGTTCACTTACAGAGTCGATATCATTGAGTTAGTTGGGGTATAAATAACGCTTGCCTTATTTCTAGCAGACGGAATTGAAGCGTTACAGAATGAATCGTAACAGACCACGTATTCGGTTAATGCAAAACCTTGTGTCGTTTGCAATTATTGTTAGTCTGCTGAGCACCTTAATCGAGGGAAAGCCACAAGTGAAACGACTAGGTCAAAATGAGGAGACAAAACTGGAAATCACGTGTATCCAAAACCAACGGGAATACTGCAAAGATAAAGAAGTGGGATTCAAGTGAGTGTAATATTTTAGGAAGAAGGGAATCAAAATATATCACTTACTTTCAAGTATTTACTTAAGTATATGTTTTCCACTTCTATTAAGTTGGATGCCCTGTAGAGAACCAGTGGTCTATGGATATTTTCTTAAGTTGGATGTGATTAGAGACGTATGTTGCCACTGAACTTTAAAATGAAGAAGTTTGAGTTAGATGTTTATTTTCGAATTTTGAAAGCCGGATGCCATATGAACATTCGGTTGTCTACAACAATATGAGTACTTACGTGGGTTTGTTGTAAGTTGCTCATTGTATCTCACTGTACGTCACTCACGCTTCGGTCCGAAAACTCAGTTCAGTAGACTTTTAGATGGCCTTCCTGAGGGCGGCAATACCAGATTCAAGATTCACGTCTGTCAGTGTTCGTTTATTTTATGGCGCTCAACGATTTTGACGAGTCTAGTCTGGCTATATAATTATGATCCTGAGATTGTCTACCTGAGTTTGCATGATATCTGCCGTGGCGTTAGCATCAATACCGTAAATGTGTCCAGTTTAGTCGTGAGAAGAAACGCACAGAAAACCAAGTCGTTTTTGTTTTTTCCAACACCTCTGTTGTTGGTTGCTCTAATTTCTCAACAGATTGAGAAGAATTTTTCCGATCATGAGTTGTCTGCTTTCCTCTGTTCGCTTTTGTCAACTTATCTGACCGGTTAACCGTTGCGGTCAAACAAACACTCATGTCAAGCTTCGTCATTTTCACCATCGTCACGTATTTTCCCTCCATGGTAGTAAGGCATTTGATAGCTCCAATCGGTAGCACATTTCAGTGACGGAAGAAAGTATGGTTTATGTGCGCGTTCTGCATAATTAGAGTGGAAGAACGTGTCAAACCATCCACTTGATAGTGTTCCGTTTCCTCACGTAGGTTCAACGATGGTTGTCGGGAATGTCAGTGCAAAGAAGACAATTCATACTGCAAAACACCCAAATGTTTCATTCAAGTAGATGTTGATACCGATCCGGAGGAATATTGTGCGAAGATACTGCAACAGGTGAGTTGCCTCAATTAAACTTGACTGTATCACTATGTGATTCAATATGTTTTTTTAAATAGATCGTCGACCGTTTGTACTCATTTTTGCCTAGAGAGACCACGTGAAGCCCACAATCCAAGTTACGCATTTTTTTTTACATGAACGTTCAACTTTTCACCTACTTCCATCTCGAGCAAATCAATAGTAATCTACCCCGAAAACTTGAGTTGCGAATTGCCAGTAATAATATTGGTTGTATTCGTAATATCCCTAAACAGTTTAACAACCATTCAGTATCAGTACCGGTAGAAAAAGTCTATTGATTCTGTTAAGTGGTTAACTTAAGCATGAGTAGAGAAAAAGTTGTATGTGAAATTCCAGCTGAATAAAGAGGACTGCAAAAAATCTGGTTCTCGGAAGAAATAGGTGCTAATATCTGAACTTAGCTTAAGTTGTCAGAGTACGGTACGAAAGATCCGAAGTAAGAGAATGAGTTGTATCAAACGGAATTTTAAATGCTAAATTTTAGACAAACACTCACTCACTCGTTGGTAAATACATCGTAAATCGACTGGTTAGATGACAGTGAACATAGAGACACATTGTACGTTTGATATGATAAGTTAGCTTCATGGTTTGGTGAAATATCATTCGTCTAAATCTAACCAACTTTTGTGTGCTTACCAGGAGGGAAGTATGACCATTATTACTGTACACCATATACATACTTGTCATCTTTCTTGAATGAGTAAAACCTATTGATGTGTTCTGATGTTACTAAAATACTTGTCGGACTGCGGTCAACTTTTAGGCTTGAAAAATACCTTCAATAAAGCAAACCAATAAAATAACGTACAGTTTTTGCTGCCCGAAGCTATGATGTATCCATATATGATGGGAAACTTGTGAAAGTGAATTTGTATCGTGATTGATTAACTTGAAGGCAAGACCGAGGAGAGGACTATAATATTCAAAACATTTGGGGGATGGGACCTGCCGCTTAACTGGTTAACTTGGCCTTGGTTTTTAAAACAGACAGAAAATAGACGATTGTGCGGGGAACGTAATCCTAACTTAATGAGACTTTGAAGTAATGCTTCTCTGTTTTAGTAGTACTAGATAACTCTATTAGTCTATAAAATACACACGAAGATCCTCAGCGTTTCCTTAAAGTGATCACAGAACGGAACAAAACAGTCAAACTAGTGCATTTAGAATGAAGGTTGACCAACGATGGATGAATGGATAAAGTGTACTTAATTTTCTATTTGTATCGAAATGAATTTAGTCTAAACATTCAGAGTCACAGGAGTGACATTAGACTAGATTTTCTTTGCGGTACATACTAACTACCGGCAGTGAACCATTCTGCGCTGTACGTCGTATCGTGCTTTTATCCTAGCTGAAGTGAATACTCATTTCCTTGAGGGTCGCTTATGAACGCTTGTAGGCAAATCGTTGTCACCACGATTCAGCGAAAAAAGGGTCTCGTCGGTGGAAAAAAATTATTCGTCTTTTTGTTATGGCAAAGAGTTAGCCGTTTGACATCTACGATAGGGTTGTCGGTGAGAAAAGTGGATTCACTCAAGTTCTCCACTTGTGAAACCTTGAAACTTTCCAGCCATCATCATCATCATCNAAAGAGGCTGGCTGGAAAGTCTATCTGAATGCGAACGCTGCGATCAAATGTGAGTGATGGTCAACTTGAAAATAAACCAAATCCCCGACTACTCAACAGAAATCTTGAAACAGATTCACTTACCTAATGAGGTGAAGATGCGCAACAAGTTTCAACAACTTAAGTCACACCTGATACTTCAAAACACATTTTACCAACTGATAATAGTTCGTCTTCCATCTGAAGACGTATAGTAAAGCAATGGGAAGAAAGCTTGATAGCGAAAATAGGGATTTTCTCCTAGTGTCAGCGAACATCGATTCATAATTGGAGAAAGCTGGCAAACAGATAGCAAGAGACGGATTGGACATCTTGAACAAATAAGCTTAGGTCAGTCAAGTATGCCATTTCCCGAAAAGGTTATGTGCATCTGGTTCTGCAGCTCCACTGCGAGTAGGAAACGCCTCATGGGTTTTAATGTGAACCACGGGGGACAGATCGATGATAGGATAGCTGCATCTACCAAGCGGTGGACGTCCGCGGACAAAAGGCTACTGCGAATTGTCAGAGGACATCAAGTCAGTTAATGTGTCCAAACATGTCAGGAGGGTTACCATGTTAGAAAGTCGAGAGTGACGGGGAAAATGGCATTGAATCTAGTATGATCACCATGTGTAATAGTTATTAACGTGCGATAAAATTTTATGTCGACAAGCAAGTAAAAACGACAAGGAAATAGCTATTACTCGTCAAATCTCGACCGGATCAAGTAGTTCCTATTCTTATGATGCATGATTTTGGCTGGTGATTAGTAAAACTGTAAGTGATTTGTAAAATGTTGAAGTGAATGCAGAACGTACGAGTGCACCATTTCTGAACATGTAAGTGTACATACATGCATATACATATATACATATAGCATGTTCATTCATTGATTCAACTACTGTTTCATTCATTTCTGTTTGTTTCCATAGAATATGAAGGTCAGACATAGAGACCGTGATCAACAAGTGACGAAGGACTCCGGAGAGGGCGGAGTGTCTTATTTGGAATCAAATGAAAACCATGCTTCGGAATCACCGAATCTTAAAATTGAAATGGTGAAGGACGAACTGTTGAGCTCTCCAATTGAAGAAAAATTGGGGAAAAAGGAAAGTGAGATGACACATTCCAAGGATGATGCGGATGGGTTATTGAGTACAGTGTTCGGTTTTCCCCAAATTTCCAAAGGTAGTCTTGGAGTGCGTCATAATTTGAATGAATTGCCTAAATCCCTCGGGTCAAGTGACCTTTCACCAGCTGGACAACATGAGCTAGCTGATCTCGACGAAACACAGATAGAATCCCGTCAGCAGGACAGTGGTAAACTCGCAACTTCTAGTCCACCGGAACCGTTGCCAAGTCACGTAAATCCAGTAGCTTTTGGACCTGATGTTGGCATGAGACCCGGGTTGCCGGCAAAAGAACCGCATAGACAAAATACTTTTGGACCTGTACCACTTGAACCTCATGAACAGAATGGTCTAGGTCCTCTTCCAATGAGACCCCCTGTCCACGTCGGATTTGATCCTCTGGCTTTGGAGTCGGGTAAAAGACCCACAAAACCAGGACTACTACCACTCGGGATGCACGGCAAAGACGGTCCAGGTTCCATTCTACTAGGTCCACTGGGAGAAAAAATTATTGATGATTTGCCCTTTGAACTACACCCCCCTAGTGGGCTGGGTCCATTACCAATGGAGCCTATGCAACCCGGACAGCCCTTGGCCGGGCCAATGCCTGATATCTTCATGAATGGGGAGAATCGCCATGCCAGTTTTCCAATGCTTGACACCAGGGGAGGAGAGAAAACATTTGATCTAATCCCAGATCACGGGCCCGACTCGCCTCCACATTATTCAGTTACTGGAGAAATGTCTCAACTTCCACATAGTCCATCAATTGGTAAAGATGGTGTGGCTCCTGTGAATAATACCGTCCAAGGCCCACAAAAACTCTTGTCCGATCAACTTGTAACAGAAAAGCCCAGCGTAAATAAAATTAGCAACGAAGACCAGAAGGAACTGTTGCCTTCATGGTTGAATGAAAATGACTTGAAGGGTTTGCTACGAGGTGACAATATAAAGTCTGGGGGCAAGACGAAAGAACACTCCACACTGAACTCGATTGATAAATTGATAAGCTTGCTTGGAAAACTTTTTTCTACGAAAAGGTTAAACGATCGTAATGGAGGCTACAAACGACCGTCGATTAACAAACCTTTGACAGCAAAACCCAAAAAAGATGTTCAAGGTGAAAGTAACAAACAGAAGAAGACTGATATTTACGGCGCATACGATCAAGCAATGTTTGGGTCACCAAATCAATCACCATTTCGTTCCCATTCAAGTGACCCAAGGAGAACTGAGTACCACCCTGGTTTTAATATGCATGATGGTTCACGATTCCAAGACTTCACAGCTAGCCGATCAATCCATAGAGGACCACCACAGTACCGTTGGTTTGGGGCTGGTCCCGAATGGAACCCGGAGCTTGTTGGCGATCGGCCTGGCAGGTTTGGACCGATGGGAGACTTTGGTCACTTTGATGCTGGTGGCGGTGACGGTTTCGGGCCTGCACTTGGTCAAGGTAGGATGGATGGTTTATATGAAGAGAACGGTATGTTCTATCGACCAGGTCCCACTGATATGGGTGGGAGGCCAGGTACGTACTTTGGTATGTGGCCAGATATACACCCCTACGGGTACAAGGAAGTTGGCTGGCAACCCGATTTAAACGGACCTAGAGTTGGTAGAGAAGGTCTGGAGGGACTGTTGGGAGTTGCCAATCAACAGAAGACGCTGAATATCACTAATACGATGACCTTTAAAGGATCTGATAACGAAACTGCGGGTGATAAAATGCCCGTAGCTGATAAAATCTTACCATCAGATGCATTCTTGATGGTTGCCCGGGTTCTAGACCGTGCTCGCATCAGTCCCCCGAGAGCTGTTGCACCCACTAGTGAAATATACACATCCCCAATGCACGATTCGCTATACCGAAATGGACAGTATGAACATTATCACGGATCACAAGTTACTACGGCAGATCTGATCCGACGAATAAAACTTTTGCAGCGTGAAGTTGAACAGCTGCGCTTCAAGTACCAGAACTGTGAATCTTATCGGCAACGGATTCGCTATGCATTGCAAACTCGAATCGGCGAATCACACAACGCGGCTACGATTAATGGGAATTTCCTGAACACCGCAACATCCCTGGTCGTTGGAATGCATTTGCTTAATCAAATAATCTAGTTGTGATGAGTAGAATTTCATGTTTGCGAGCGTTAACATAAAATTGCAAATTCTACACCATTTTTCTCTTCTCTTCTGATTTGATCTAATCGAACGAAAGAGATAGCTGAAGTAGATGAGACTTCCGCTTGGTTTAGAAGATGAATTGTCCTTTAACTAAAACCTAGTTTGTGATAATCGATCTGGTTCATTGATGAAAAATGGTTGCGTTATCCTTATTAGGAGAACTCGTACGACCTTTGTTCTAACCCTTTCAAGTAACCAACATACCGATGCGAAAAGATCGCCAGTATCACTTTACTACGGGAAAAAGTTTGTAAATAGTTGTTGGAAATCACTGTCCTAGTTTTGTACATGATTCGCTTGTTCGACAGGTGTTTTTTTTAGAATAGATTCACTAAACGTTTGATCCGACAAAATGAAATATTGTTTCAATTTTTACCCCCAAGCAGTCGATGAACGAGCAAAAGATGGGGGTGATCAGAGTAGCTCGAGTCAACCAGATCACCCGAACATCACTCACAAACTACTGTGACTGAACATCGGAATGTGATAATTTAGTATTGCCCAGTGTGAGATTCATGAAGTATTGGTCAATATAGCGTCCTGCGAGAACGCTAACCAGGGGTCAGATTCCGTTCGTGGCAAACATATGCATTGTGAATGCTTCATCAAGGTTGATGCTTCACTGAGATGGATTGAAAATCCAGTTGAATGCCTGAATTCTTGATACGTATGAGTATGGCGCTTAACTTTTACCAGTCAAGTGTTGCGGTTATTAAGCGATAATTCAGATTTTGATTGCAGTTCGCACTAAGTAATTAAAGTGCGTTGATATGCATACCTTGTTGTAACATACGTAAGCAATCCCCAGATGGTTCAGAATAATCTAACTTACTTGAGGATATTACCCGCCTCGAAATATACAAATATACTCACCAAAGCAAGCCTGAATGGTGGTCAGTAATACAAGAGTTTGGCCAGAATGAGTTGAACATCACTCACAAGCGACCATAGTTTTCACACTCTCATTCAGTTTATCTATCGTCCCTTTTCGACAGACAGCACTGGACCCGAGTTTCAACTATGGTAGAGTTCGTCTGTTGTGCATATCTGTGACAAGGTCGGGATGTGAACAGCCATATTAATTAATGCGCACGTGATCTCGCAATATCATTCGCAAACGTACAGCCACATTTGTTTGTGGGTAAAGCTCATTAGCCGTTTGGCTTGACAGAAGATATAGTAATCGTTCTGTTGAGGATGGTCGATGAATGGAATTTTTTTCAGATTGAAATGAGCGAAATCAATAGCCTTGTTGAGCGATATTTTGCTCCTCCCAATTATGGGTAACTATAAGTTGCCTAAATTCATCTGTGTAATCCATAATCTTCCGCAATTGAAGGCAAGTATGCCTGTTATGGGGGACTTTCATCTCAACCTGACCTGAATTCAAATAAGCAAGTTTAGATCAATTCCTTTTGGTTGGTGATTGTTACCCAGAACGGGTTCACTATCTTGAATGTTCTACAAGTGTCGTTCAGAATGGTCTATTAGATGGCGGCGTTCATCAGACATTGCATTCCCATACAATTCAGCTCATTTAACCAGCAAGAAGATAAACTTCGTAAGATTTTAACCGTCTGATCTATCCGACCAACCACATACTGAAAAATATGGGAATACCCAACAGGGGGGGGGGCAGAAAACAATAGTCGCACAAATTGAATGCACAGTAGAAAAGCCACTACCGTGGGAGATGAATGGCGTGACTGTTCTGAACATTCAGCATGAACGGTCTTTGTGTAAGAAACTTAGCTTCACTGATAATCGAGGCTTGGGTGCGGTAGCAGTGAAGTTGATGAACCGATCGGATCAAATGCATCAGTCAGTCGATGGTGGTTTTTGCCAGGTCGATGAAACATGCTACTCTAAAACAATAAGTTAATGTGAAAATATATTTGCGAAATGATTGTCAATCTGTTGGACAGTTTCTTGTTAGGTGGTGAGTTGATTCCATGTTGAGGAACGAATGAAATTTGTCCCTCTTAACATCCAGTTATTGACAACCGAGGGCGAGAATAGAGAAAATCATGGTTCAAGAATGCTAGAGAACAGAAGATAAAATTTGGGCTTGAAGTGGAAATAGCTGCCACCAATAACAGTAAACATTAAGAACCGGATGACTTTGACGATGTATAAGTTGAATCACTGGGACAGTGAATTACTCGAGTCGTATGCAGAAGTTAGGCAGGCTCACACCTGCTTATGTCACATTACAGATGTGAACGTAAATTAGCTTGCGTAAGAATATGTATAAAACAAATTCTTCACCTGATGAGCCTACAACAGTTCTAAATTAGTATGAGAATTGCGTTCTATTGGAACATCTTATGAGCTCTCTCGGACTGCGTCACATCTACTGTTCTGGGTTAGGATTCATGTACATAAGTAAGTTTACAATCGAAATCAGCCACTGCTTCCGACGTGGACAGAAACGTGAAAACTGCAGTGCATAAATTACGAATAGGAGAACAATGACACATGAATACAGCGACTTGTATCTTGCCTATGAACTCAGATCATTTAAGTGAAGTAACCGCAGTGGTACTTCCCTTAGGCACTACGAAATGGATGGATTAATGACCATGCATATAGAGAGCAGATTCGTGGAAGTATATAGCGAATACTTTCAGAAGTACGTAAGGTATAACCACTCTTAAGAAGAAGGAACACATCAGAAACATAGGGAATGAACATAATATGCCTCGGAGTTTGGTATGTTAGGAGCATTGAGGTAGGCTATGTGTGTACTAGATAGTCATTTTCGAATTAATGCTATCACAAACACCTCTTTTCAATAGGAAAGTTTGTAATCCGGTTTCAAGCCAAACTTTGTAGCATGCTCGATTTATTTTATGCTCTCATGTAGATAGAAATGAAGCCTTCAAAGAAACCATCGCTGCAATCCGTCCGTTATTACAAACGAACAGCTTTTGTTGTAAAGCCACTCAATAGTATGAACTGTATGCACCTGACCGTGGTACAGTGGGTCACCTCGTATACAAAAGACCTCTGGATGGATTGTTGTATTTGTCCTATCTCAGAATTAATCAGAGCCGAAGGGTGAGAAGACACTTTTTCGAGAAGTCCTAAGTTGCTTCATATCATGCAGTTTTGTCTCGAACCTTGACCAGCATTTCCTCTCATCTGCTCGTTTATTCCCGATCGCGTGAGTATGCGTTAAACCGAAGGAATTAGTGCATGTTTTATCACGTATGACGTTTTAAGTAGCCATCCTTCTGGATATGGTAGAATCGGACACTGTCATATGACTTGTGAGGACTTTAAGCAAAGCTTTGCAAAAAAGGCTATTGCATTCCAGCTAGTCAGTTCTAAGTGTAATCGTACCCTCGTGCGACCGCATGCACTTGATTGGTTCAGAAGTGACTGGCGCAATCTAACCAATCACTACATTGCGGTGTCTATGTGGGTATGTTAGCCTGTGACAAGGCGTGAACAATTGGTTCCCATGCTGTATATTGATGGGCCTACTAAGTCGTCCTTAATGTTCTCTCTGCTGATTGCTTTCTTTCGTGGCGTCGACGTAGAAAATGACAGAGCCAACTGAGGAAACAATAACAGAGCTTGTTGACAATGAAGGTGAGAATACAAAATTGAATTTTTGACATTTTATCATTTTCTCTTGGGGACTCGACAAGGTGCACTTCGGTACACAGTAGGGTACACAGAACACTTGACTCTAGTATAGTTACACTGTACCTTGAAATTCGAATAAGTGATAAGAAACGCTACTTTCATCTAATATATTCTGTAATCTTGTCTGTTAAAAAATGAGTAATTCTCATCTATGAATCTCTCACAATAGTAGTCTGTATTCTGCTTTTATAACTAGATAGATGAAAGAGGCAAAGAGAAGCCAGGGTGGTTTATCGGGACTATATCACTTCCAATGTTTAAAGGCAAAGGGTCAGCCCCTAGAGAAGCAGAGATTATCACACAGCGATCAGAACCACTAAGTGTACATTTATTATCTGGTTGTCGATAGATGAATAGAGTTCGACATAACTTGGCAGTGTGAACAAAGTATAAAGTAGGTTGACAATGCACGATTTATATCCGTATAAATTTCGCTGAGTGAATGTTATAGACCCTACAGCTAAGCAATTATTCCAAAACTGTTTGTTGCAAGATTTAAAGAACCCCTTGACGTAGATTTTTGACTTAACACAGTGCGCAGGAGCTAATGTTGCTTTGCCTTTCGCATAAGGGTGATGATATATATAGATTAATTCATCACCATCTAGTTAATTTTATCACCCGAACGCACTACGCGGTCTTCCCAGTTAGACATTCCGGTTTCCAACAGCGTGTGTTTGTTTCTCCGGGTCTGCCAAATTCCGTTATCTATGAATATCGATGTAAATGTGAAGCACCATAAATACGCAGCACTCAACGTCAGTTGTGAACCTGGGTCATGCAGCATGACCCCAGTTGAGTTAAGAAACTGGTCACACAAAGTATTACGTCATGGCCGCGCATAGAAACAGGAAGCCTACGTCATCTATCGCACGTCATATTCTATTGACATAAAACGAATGCGATCTTACAAAGGCGTTTCGCGTTATGTACTCAATTCACAGGCGAAAACTCTACTATGCTGGGGTTCTTGCCATCCGAAATTAGAATCTTACGTTTTGTTCTAAAACGGCTGTTTGTAGGGTTGTCGCTATCATACTGGTGACAACGATTGCGAACTCCGATATTTGTCTTTCTCTAGTAACTTGTTCGCTTTCTCATATTGACATACAGATGGTCCGTACTATGCGCCCGTAAGGATTCAGCGAAATTTTTCCGGACACATATCGTGTAACATCCTCTTATCATCATCTTTATTCGAATTCTTGACGGGAAAAGAATGTTTAATCGATAATATTAGCTAGCGCAATATGATCGTGTCCGATTTCGATTTTTCAAAAATCACTTTCACCTTACTGGAAAAGCTGTCAGAAGTTCACGACTAGCATTTTTCAACAACGAATCAACAATCCATACGTATTCAGTGGTTCTAGCATGTGCGCAACCACGGTCGGTTGCTACGCATTCCTTCATGTTTTACAAACGGTTAACTATCAAATGATGGGTAACTCTATTGTGTGACGCTTTTAGAAACTTACAGATAAAATGAGACATTAGACGGTTTGTTTAACAACTCGGAGTTTTATGGGATCATTGTTTTGATTTCCGACCGACTTGTGATTCTGCTTTGTGAGTTGTAACAAATTCATTGCGCGTTTAGACGAATTCCATCAAGTGCGACGCGAGCGCTGTTCGCTTCCTGATCATAACATTAAACGGCTGCTTGCACAGTCACACAGACTGGAGGACACAGCTCATAGGAAGGTCACCTTTTAGTGCTAACGATTGCGAGGTCCCAAGTTTGTATAACGGCTGTTCCCAAATGGAAGCTGCATCAGGGATTTCGGTTCTGATAGGAGAATGAAAAATGAAATCAGATACAGTTCCGTAACAGTGTGAGAATATTCAATTGCTAACCTCCTCTTGTCAACATCAGCGTTAGCCAGATGATAATCTTTATTGGGAAAAAGTTAGAATCTATCCTCTAACGATTAATCATGAGATCGATCTGCATTTTTGTTCTTTGTAGCTACCGATAACTTTTTCAGATACCCGTTTGCTATTAAAATGTTCTTGAGTGACCTGTCCGTTTGTTTGGAATCGCATCTGTTCTGCAAATCCTGTGATGTCCGGTGAACAGAGTTTCGATTGTTCCTCATTTGTATGCGCCTCACAGAAAGCTGTCAGAGTACAATTGGCGTCCACTCCTGGTCTCATCCCACTGCAGTGAGTTACCGGAGGTCCTGAAGAGACGGAAACATTCAAAATTGAACGACCACCGTCAGATTTTGTTCTGTGTGATGTGAAGCGGCTTCGGGGATTACTGTTAAGATGGTCAGCAAAGAGTGAATTAAGATAATCAAATGAAACAATTCATCAGCTTTGAAAAATAACATGAGGTTAACTTCTTCCAAAAAAGCACTGAAGTCGAGTGTAATTTTGGTTATACCTTTTCAGTATCGCACATACTCACCCCAACTGAGAGTCTCCAGTCCACTTGTCCAGAGGTAATCTCGTAGATCATTGCGCCGCTGCCCACATACTAGGCAAGTCCAAATTGTCACATCTAAAAGCTGAGGTTTGTTGGTAAATTATATACCGACTGTTCGTATATCTCACAGAAAAGCAAAATATCCGTCTGGTTAGCTTCGTTCGGTAATCCCTGAACAGTACGTAGGCTCAAGTTGAAGTTACGTAATTCAATAAACTTGCTGATCAATAATTTGATTGCTGATGATTAGTTGACGGTGCTCCTTGATATGAGCTGTACACCAGTCTCAATCATGCAGACACTTCGTCCACTCTGTTTCTGGTTGCATTAGGATGAAGGTTAAAAATTGATGCTTCTGAAGATTCTTTCTCAACCTGTACATAAACTGGCTACATAAATCGTAAATTTGGACGCCTATCTGAGCAACTTCGTGATCACCACACAGCCGGGGTAAACAGTGGCTTCAAGGGGGGCAGTTATAAACGCAACTGCAACAAATCTCGCTGATTTGGTTTAAGCCGTCAACCAAGCAGATCAATTCCGTCCGGCCTGAGGCAACCAAGATTCATTTGATTTGTTCGGAGATTGTTACCACCTTGAATGGCATTCCCTGCTTCATAGCCGACCGAACTCGCATGATTTCATTTGCGTCATAGGTCGAAACAGTTGTTCATTTGGTAACTGATGTGTTCTGATCTCGAAGATAAACGCCTCGTGTGCTTCCTTTAGAAGTCACCTCTCGGTTTATACTCGATCGTGCTTATTATACAGAAACCCTATGATGGATAGCTGAAAACGAACAAGTTCTGTGCAACGTATTTTACGAGGTTGATTGGAACCCATCTAGCGACACAGAGAAAGATCAAAATGTTGCTTTTATGAATGACTGAGTTTAAGGGAAACGCTGTTGGATTTCGATATTCTGGTCAAGCGTGACCCATTTCTTGTTTTTCATGTGACCTCTTTGACTCACACTTTGTTTGTGCAATCATTCCGAACAGTGTTTGATACGACTTAAGTGGTGCCGTTAACACAACGCAAAGTGGTGTATTCACATGTTATTCGCAGTATCTTTACAGCTAAGCACTGCACACTGCAAAGGTCATTTAGCAAAACCGAACAGTTCGTCAACGAAAAACGCGGTTAAGGACATATCCTACCAAAACAAATGATACTTAATTAACGGTTGCCGTTGTACTGTAATTTCAAAGTGAACGGCTTGTTCGCAAAACGCATTGACTGCACCAGTTGAGTCGTATGTACAATCGGAAAAAGTCTAGTGTTTCTCTACTTCGCTTGTGCACTGCTGCTCAGGCTACCAAGTTACCTGTCCCAGGAAATTTGATCACGGTTTACTCGGGTTGGAAGGTCAAGAAAATGACTGGTTGATTGTCTAACCGGGTAGGTCATGCCTGTGTAGATGTATGTCTTTGACATACACAACCGGCATATTTTAACGTAATTGCACTCATTGTGTATACGAGCGGAAAGAAATAGAGAAGGTCACTTAAGAATGATCACAGAAATGGCTAGTCACAGACTAATTGCTTATTCGAAAGTAGCTTAGTGTTTCAGGGCTGGACTTTGTTCATCTCAGCACTCGGTAATACAATCGCCTGGTGAATCTTAGAAGAGCTTGGCGCATTTCAAAAAATACCCACAACTGAACACCTTGTTGACCCGTAACGAACTGACAAGAGCACAGAACGTTCGTGAGTTGTTTCTTCTTTTCATTACGAAACTGTCCAGAAAGTTGGTCACCGATTTCTTTTGGTAGTCAGTGAGTAGTTTTTTTCGACACATTCTTGATTACAACACTAGGTGAGAGAACAGACAGAAATAAAGGAAAGTTGAAGAAGGCTTTTTGCAAGGTGACTCTCATAGCTGACAGTTTTTTGACTGAGATAATGATCAGTTTGATAAAATGGTTATTTCATCCATATCCTCAGTTCATCCGAGATTGCCGAGTTTACAAAATGTGTCCTTTTCACATGTCAAACTGATGATAACTAGCCGTTTAATATACCATTGTTGTACGGAATGCAGAAATCTCCATGTTTATCTTTCCGTCCGCAGATATTTCTGTACACCCATCTTAAAAGATCTAAGGAATCCATTATAGTGTCTTTTCCGATCTGTCTGGCGTGAATTTTGCCTAATCAAACTTCGTTTCTGTTTCCACTGGAGTGAAACTTACACGGTGATTCTGCTGCTCTATCCAAATTCTCCCCATCCACAGCAAACTGTACGTTCAGGTGTACTTAACTAAGATTTAACAGGAAGCTCTCCACATCCGGACTGCTTTTGTTCAAGCAGCATATACTATCAGTGTGAAGTTTAGTAATAACCCATCTTAAATTATTTCGCCGCACTCTAGACATGCATTTTCCTGGAAGCAATAGACCCCGCCGAACAATCAAGAAGCACCATCAGTGTATCTGTAATTGCCGCAGTTGCATTCTCTTTAATAGGATGCGTACACGATGCCAATATTTCTTCTAATCACTGATCCAGAATACCACTGATTGGGCTAGGTGTGTTATGCCATACGTGTGATCGCTTCATTCAAGGACCACTTGGTATGAATGTCACAGTAGACAGACACCTTGCCACGGTCTTCTCATTCTAATGTATCCATTCTCACATCGGCTGTTGTTGGATTGCACATACAACTAACAAACACGGCCTTTAAACATCTTCCAAAATGCCTCGACGGTAAAAAGTTGGCGCTATATGATAGCGTTTGAATGACAGAGATCATACCATTTACAAGTTGTTTATTGTTATTAAGCTGTTAATCACAGGTGCGCCGTGCCCAACAGTTTTATTCTGTATTAGAAGCGAAAGTGGGTGGACCAGAATAGGCCGTGAAGGATTTTTTATTTACAAGCGTGGGTGTAGGTTCCAGGGAAATCATATTATCTACACCGGCCCCGTTCAGTTACACAAAATTGATCATATCGTGACAGAAACACGACTACAGGCTTCACCTCTACAACAGACATTTTGTGAACAATGCTTTTAGTCAATATCCGTCGACAGTTGCCCAATGCTTATTGGTTTTTGCCTGTAACCACCAATTTCTAATCAGTTCGCATCATTTTAAACCACATTTATCATATAACATATCTTGCAAAAATGGAATTACTGTTCAAGATTCATGTGTATAAATACATCCGCACAGGTCTTGGATACACGTGCCAACATACATGTAAAGTTGACAGGCCTACCTATCTCTGTTCGGTGATGACACCGGTTAGTCAACTCAAAGTGCTGGCCAGATAGCCACCACGTTTGCGTTAAAATTATGGATGGGCTCATGGCCAGTGGTAGTCTTGTGGTCACCGCTGGACGCACTCGTCGATAATAGATAAATGGAAGCTGAAACGTTCCGAAAGGTGCCGATCCTTGACCTAAGGTCATCGTCTAAGGGTCAGAAAATGGTTAGAATATATTCTATTGTGACACGGATTTTGGTGTGAGCATGTATAAACATCTTTTGAAGAAAGAACTTTTGGCAGAACTTACTGTCTACTCAGACGTTAGATTAAATGTGTGCATTTGGGATTATTTGTTATGCGTACTGTCCATCTTTAGTAGAATTTATAGCAGTTTACTGTCTATCCTCTCAAAACCTATTTAACGTTATCAAAATAAAAAATTTCTGCTTCATTCACTTGTTTCTTCATAGATGACCCATTTTGTGCTCACGTGCTAAACCACGACGAATTTCGTGAGAGTGGATGTGACATGGTTAACTATGTGGCGAACTACCTTGAAACTATTGAAAATAGGAAAGTGTTTCCTGTCATTTCGCCTGGTTACATGACCCCTCTGTTACCGAAAGAAGCTCCGAAGCACCCTGAATCTTGGGGAGAAATCATGCTCGACGTTGAACGTGTTATCATGCCAGGGGTAAGCAAGTTAGTATTTTCATTACTATGGTCTCTAATCACAACCACATCACTGATGATCTTCCACGAGTACTATTCATTGTTACGTCAACCATTTTGCTATGCTGCTTTTGTTGCTAACAGCTTTTCTGAACCAGCAGTAATGTGTCTGCCTTATGTATATGTAAGTATTATCCCAACTGCATCTGCATATTCCTGCAGGTGCAGCCATGTTCATAGATTCGATCGTGTGTACAACGAAAGGACCACGTAGGGTCGAAGCGTCATTCTGTTACTCCTTTCCATAGGTCATATTCAGACGTTTTTATACCTGTTTGGCTTTTGTGTATTGTATGTTCATTTTTTACGAAGAGATGGTCCCTCTTACTTCAGAATATCCTACCCTCTGTCTTTGTAGTGTGCACGTTACAAGTGTTGCCGTTACGCATCTATAACTCTAAGACTAGGGTTCACTATTCTGTCTGTCTTTTCATCTTTCGGTCATATGTTAACACTATGTACTACAACGTAACAAGCGGAATTGTAGAATATTTTCAGGTATATTGGGTTCACTTTCTTGTACCATGTTGTTTCGAGCTGTTCACACCAATGTTTCATCCACCTTGTTGTGTGGAAGTATATCAGGCTGTGTAATGATCCTTGCAATAAAACTGTTCCGCAAACTGTATCAGCTGAAAATTAAGCAAGGGAGAAGGAAATATACCACAATGTGGGAAGAACAGTTTTAAGAGTAAAATCAGGACTCCCAGGGATTATTTTCAAGCACGCAGTTTTTCGAAAGTCAAGTTCCCAAAAAACTGATGGGAGCATTTTCAATAACCAAGATAATTCTCGAACAGAACAGTCCAAAATTCAACTCCGTGTCGGGTTTGCAATGTTGTCAAGTTTTGCTTTTCTGCCAGACGCCTCTGTTCGCTTTAACAGTGTACCATAATAGCATCAGTCAGTTGTCGACTTGAATTCTTCAAATATTGTGCGTTGCAGCCAAAAGCATATTTTGATCATTAAATAACTGAAATCTGTGGGAACGAACCTTTTGTCGTGAAGACGTCGTATTTCCCTTCCGATCGCGGCACTGCAAATTCTAACTCGTGGATCAAATAGTGTCCACGGTTGTGTGGTATGATGGATCAAATATGGACTATTAGGCTGTCCACAAGTCACTGGAAGCAGCCGGCGGAATTTGACGTTGCGATCGCATGATGTATAATCGATTTGGTTGACACCAAGTTAGTTGAAGGTCAGACTAGCCTTCAGATGTGCTTTAGGCATCATTATTCAGCTATCCCGAAAAGTTAACAGGTCCCAGTGAACTAAATCGTCATATTTTATTGTAATTAAGTTTGGAGTGATTAGACAGCGATATTTTTTAATGAATTTTAAAAGATGCACTGGTTTATACATATCATATCAACCTGCTTGCTTCTATCTGTAGAACGTATTACGTGATTTGTACGGAAAATGTTTCATCCAACGTCTTTGTTAGTGTGCAGTAAGTGCATGAGCTTACTTCAGGCAGATCTTCAGATTTCGTCTCTAATTGACGAGAATATGTGAGAACAGAGGCGAAGGGAGTTAGTGGTACATTTCTTTTGTAAACTATACCACGGTGGGATAAAAGCAGCCGAAACCGAGAAGAAGTGACTAACACCACGCATCACTTGATCACTGTTTTTATTTAACGCTCATTAGGATATTACGATGAGGAGCCTTCGAGACAACAATCAAGAAATGAACTTTTTGGTTTTCACTAATTGTTATTGAAATCTCTGTTCACCTGATCGGTTTTACTATATGAACGGAAATCCACAGCACAGCTACAGTAAGTAATCTACATAATTTCCTGCAACCCGGTTGACCGCTGCTTCACGATGTAACGAATAAGCTTCTGGATCACTGTCGGACGCCTATTCATGGATTGTGCATACGCTCACTCGACGTACGTGATGCCATTAAGGCTTAACACTCTCGAAGCAACTACCTTTCGTTATGCCTTGCTTTGTTAGTATATGTTATTTAATTCCGGCAACAATGATACATTGTGCTGGGATGCAATTATCCGATAAAATGACTGCAATAGGGCAAAGAACATGTAGATTTTCTACGTCCACATATCCAAACGCCAGAAACAAGCTGGCGGGAGCAGTAGGAACAGAAGATTCTAATATCTTCTTTGAATATAAAAACAGACGGATAGAGAGCCCAGATACGTTTTAACAAATTAAGTAATGCTGGATGGTCTGAGAATTATACTGCCTGTGAAGTGGGTATGGGAGCTTTCATAATGATGATTGTCATCAGTCAATAATTGTGTTGCCTATTCAGAGTGTTTCTTTATTCAGATAGATATATCTCAAATACTTGGACATGTTACCATGCAACAGTATTTGATGGTCCCATCACATTAACGACCTCTTTACGATATTTGAGAAACTCGTGTTTTTTTCTGTTCGTTTAAAATTATATCCACCATCACTGTATTTAAAGACTGACCAATGAGCACACACTTCTCCACTTGTGTTACTGTTCTACTGCGGTTATCCCTGATATTCTAAAGAGAGAACGCAGACTTACTAACAGACCTACAACGTTTTTGGTCAGACGAATTAACATTTATATTCGTGTGACAGTCCTGCCGACGAAATACTTCTTCACGACCATTTTTACCACCAGACACATTCCAAACATCTTCCTCATTTTGACACACACGTATAAGCATCTGCAGGCTAGAGCCAAAATAAACAGTCCTCCAATATAAACTTACCGATCTATTGCTCTGGTCACTCATGAGCCTCTTTCTCTGGAGCTCATCAAACGGTTGTACACATCAGTATGACAAGTTTTGTTATCCTGATTGTATCGTGGTTAATCCGTAAGCCCGCGTCTCTAATTATAGTTCAACTTTTTCAAAATTAAGTATTTCTATTGTTTATTTCTCCATTAATAACTAAAATGTCAGTTGTTGAGTTTTATGGTGCAAATCCTGATCTTGCATTGTGAAAACGGGACAGTTGAAGTAACGGGGTCAAAGATACCATCGTTCTTTCGGTTGTATCTTGGTTGCCTCAACACTGAACGTTCGAAATCATGTACAAGGGTCATTTTAGGAATTGAGTCCAATCGCTGCTCTTTACTGGCTTCCAAACGTGAGTATGCATGTATTCCCGTGGCTGTATGGAAGTTAAACATGGATGACAACCACTGGCAGTTAAGCATTAGTGTGAACCACTGATGTATTGCTGTCTATGATGATGATGATGACTGACATATGACGGTCGACTTTGTCGGTGTTACTATCTCGTTTGAGTACAGTTTTGTAGGTAATGTTGATGTGCCAACGTTGTCTTTTTAAGATACGTCAGTAGTTTATATGCTTCCATGGAATAACTATGACGCACTTAACTCTGTTTGCGTCTCGCATGAGAACAAGTAGTCATCAAGTAACAAGTAGTCATCAGTTCTGAGCAAACGTTTACCATGATTGTTTCTATTTTACTCTTAGATCACCCACTGGCAACATCCTCACTTTCACGCCTATTTCCCAGCGGGTACGTCGTATCCATCTATGTGTGCGGATATCCTAACCAATGGAATCGGCTGCATCGGTTTCACATGGGTATGTTTGTCTTATTACGTCCGCCATATAACAATTTACCGTACTCATACATCTTTGGTGAGTAACAAATTATTGCTGATTAGCCGCGCTGGTGAACTTCAGTATAAAATGTTTGAGAAATCGTTCCCGGACAATCGATCTTAAGGATTATGTGATGGATTACGTGGGAAACAAGGAGGCAGGTGTGCAACAAATTTCGAAAGTGAAACTTCTGAGTCCATGTTGTGAATTTGCGGTGTCGCTTGTACAATACCTTCCACGTTTGGACATGTTTCTTTCGGTGGTTTGAATCCAGTGGAAACCCCGATTTTTCACAATCAGGTCTCTTGAAATACTTGGCTCATCTACGTATCCACAGCGAAAAAGGTAACGCTCACATCAGTATTTACTGGTTTAAGCTGACATTCGATGCGTCCCACTTAGCGTAGGATTATCCGGCCAGCGGATAGGGCTAGAGGTATCATATGTAGTCCTGAACTGGAATTAGCCAGTAAGGTAATCACAGGTGAATTTTCAACGAACAGGTTCCACTGGGTTTAGTGATGGTAAGACTACAGTATCCAACGGTGAACAGTGTTTGACAATCTGTACTTGGTGCGCATCATTTTAGGCAGCACGAATATATCTGAGTGTGGAACCCTCAGTAATTGTTGAAAGTACGAGGTGTACCCCAAATGGAAGTGACGTGCAGCCATGTAGTGGTCTGGGGGTAATGGTTTGCAGTATGCATGGCTTCCTCATAAGAACAGTCCCTGACTGTAAAACGATTTAGTTGGTGATGGGGCAGGTAATATGATGGTAGAAGTGTTTTGGCTTATTGCCAGACAAGGTAGCCAAGGGTATTCGTGAGAATTTCTAGATCTTTGCTTTGACCGAGGATAGAATTCCGGCCATATCTTTGAGAGCCAACCGTGCTTATCACCACGTCATTGATGTCATATTAGTCTCGGCTGCGGCAGGGATACTCAATAGTGATGGGCTATCATGAGAGCAAAACTCTTGTCCAACGTTTCTTCTCGAAAAAGACTGGATGGAAAGTCTATCTGTAACCGACAGCTGTTATTGCGGGTGATGTTCAATTTATATGAAGAACCAATATCCCTTACTACTCATCAATAATCAAAATACCGCTTAACAACTTAATTATTTCTGTGATTTCAACTTGGGTAGAAGCCCAATGTGAGGCGAGACAGTTACTGTCTCCTGTCGAAACGATCGGGCATCCAGGGCACTAGTCACAAGCAGTTATGTTTGAGCGTTCATATATGATGATTCAGCGGTGTATAATGTGAGGTCTACACAGTTGCCTCATGAAAGCATGGTCAGAGTTCTACACCCCGACATACCAGTAGTATACGTGGGGTACGACCATCTAAACGACGTAGGCCCAAACCAACTTACCGATACCCACGAAATATCTAGACACTGGTTGTTTACTCTTATTTTCAGTCACTCATGCACATCCATGTGATTTATTGTTGGTCTTCTCTATCGTGGCTACTAGTTGTTCTTCACAGAACAATAGTGTGCTCGACTGGTTTCGCATAGGAATTCAGTTGCTATAATATGTGGAAAAATATCGTGAGGCTAAATGACACCTGATACAAGACACTGAATTAGCGCATACAAGTTTTTGCTATCACACTAGGTACGTTTAGTCCATCTTGTTTGCCCGTGTGAAGCCGGATGGATTCATGACAACAGTAAGATATCGTACTTTTTAACATTCTGGTTTAGTACTTCTTTCCATCATCCCTTAACAAGTTGTCGACTTCTCATTTGATGCTACCTCCCTGTATATCTGTTGATTTTTACGTGCGTTGTGCGTTGAAGGACATATATGTAGCTGCATCTGTAACCATGGTGACAGTAACTGATGGTGGAAGATAAAATACGCCATAATTTCCAAGAAAAACTAAAGTTCACATACGAATCACAACTTTTGACTGGCTTATCAGAAAGCTTACTTTTTCCATATATTAGTGTCTACGAGTCTCAAGAATAAAATTTTTTTGATTTCAAAATATACAAGACGTAATCCAAAGACAGTATGTTAACAGCCAGCAACCATATTCCGTGGTAATATTCCGCTTCTGGTGTGGTGATATTTTCCGATCACACTAACTAGTTAAACCGGGTCTAGCTAAGTTAGTCAGAATGTGAATCCATACATCACTCAGGAACCAACGAGGAATAAGTCAAATGCATAAACACAACGGTCAAAAGTTGGTGATATCAGTGGAAAGGAGCATGTGGAGGTGATGGAAACTGGGAATGAGCCATTTTGAAGAAAAAACACCGAAAATTAAGTAGGTGATATTTCTGGACGTTAACCAAGATGTGTTGAGATATCTGTTCTCATGTCTTAATATGTAGCTGTTAACTGGAACATTAAATTTGAACCAAACCATAAGCAGCAAACGTCTGTGTTATCGCAATTTTTGAGTAGAGAATTACTTTACGACCGCTATTTATAGCAAACCGACATATTGGGAATGTTTCAGGCAACAAACCTACTCCTCACATATTTTTGCCGTTATGGTTGACCCACTACTTTCAAAGCGCTTGAAGTTTTACATCAATTTAAGTACGCAGAAATAAGCATGGTAAAAGGTGATTAAGTACCAGATGATACCCTAAATCTTATGATGCACTTCAAAATACTCCGACGGAATGGAAGAGCCCAGGCTTCAGTAGTACACTTAGAAACAAGACTTTGGAACCTTCACCCAAGGTCAAGTAATTGAAATCGATTTCAGGGTTGTTCCCCCAAAAAGATAGCTGTTTTTTCCATTTGTGTGCACTGAAAAGATCAACTTGTTTTAAGAGAACTTATATGCATATATACAGAGTAGAATATACGGATATTTTTACAAGTTTACACCGAATAATATGTTGTTGTAGTCTGAATAGTATGTGCTCACTGGTCAAAATTAGTTGAAATAGTAGTCACTAACTCATTTGTTGAGATAACCTGCACAACTAACTTACGAATAATTTAATATCCACAGATTTCCCCATATGCTTTTCTCATGATAGGGTTTGTTGCCAAAGCTCACTGGATACCTATAACCTCTGTGACAGGAACGACGGGACGGGGTGGGTTTCCGGAGAATTCTGACCACTAAACATGGTGTCTGCGACATTGTATTACTATATTATTACTATAGTGCTGCCTGGGCTGGGTGTGAGTACAGTACCGATCTAAGGACTCTTTTGATTATGAGACAAACGACACTCCTGGTTCTTTAGTAAGTTGGTATCTACAAGTTTATGTTGGACAAACTAAATAAGTGAATATCGGAAGCAGAACGCAAAAGGAATCCTAAATAATCTTTAACAACACATCACGGTTAGCGCTACCATAATTATTGCACACTAATAACGAGACTGTTCTTGAAAGTGTTCACCTAGTATAACTAGGATTTACTGCTGAGCACGAAGAATTGTTTGCAGAGGCCGTCAAACTCATGGAAGCCAATCATGCAGAGAATGTAATCAGCAGTTACGATTCCGCAGTACACTGATACAGACCTTAGGTCGATTTACTTGGCCTGTGTGTGGACGGTTGGATTTCCAGTCGAAGCAATCTGTCCTAGTCTTGTGTTTTTCTCTCAAAACCTCTGGACTTCAGAACCAGTAATTTTATTGATTCTCTTGATCCCACTTCTCTCTTGATTACGTGTGCTCTTGTTCCACTGATATGAATAAGTGAAACGCTATATCTAAACCGTCTCTGTGCCTTTGACCTATGACCTGTTGTCCTCAGATGAATGGATTGATCAGTGTTTTGTCTGCCTAAAATGATTTATCTGAAGTAGGTTCCTTATGAGAAGTGCAACGTCATCAGTAAACATAATTAGTGGTTACTCGCCAGTTGCTCTTAAATTTTAAACTCCCCCTTGACTCAAACCGTTCTCCAGCAAAGGGTATGTACTCAAATTGTGTCCAGTGAACTGGTTAGTTTTCACTTGTAGATTTCAGAGTTGGACCTTCGAAAGTTGATTAGATTTCAGTCGTATTAAGCAAAATGGAAAAAAAAGCAAGTAACAAATGGATTCAGTTCATCTGATTTTCATTTGACTTTTGCGCCTACGTTAAGGTTTTATTGCTGGCCAGTGTTCTGTAAGCTAGCACCTATCCCCGTATTGGTCCATTCGTGAGCACTAACGTTTTTTTCATAAATAACTTGGCACGCCAGAAGACCAATTTAGGCTGACTGTGTGAATTGAACAGTTTGTCGCCAGTTCTTTCAACTCACTGTTTGGTACGCGATGTCATGGATATACTGTTGAAGTTGAACACTGAGACCTCAGGACTTGGCATAGCACAAACAAAGCCGCGCACTGTTTCCGCTATATCAACTTTTCTCTCCCACAAGGTTGCGGCACAGGCAGGATAGGGATAAGTGATGTGTGCTGCCGGCACAACTTTGTTGAAATTATGTTAAAATAGGTTTGAAAATCATTGCATTGCGAAAGTTTGCTTCATTTTTGCTAGCATGCTCAAAAGTGATGATGATGTTTTTGTGAGTTCATTGTGGGATACGGTTGACTGGACGTCTGGAATCTGTGAACAGAAAGCTAGAACGCAGGCAGCAAGACAGATTTTTTTTCCGGTAGGTTAAATCTTACTTCCCAGAATCTTACATTTCAATGGATAGAACACGCATCAATTGGAACATACATATTTGACAAAGAACGGTCACAGATCAGTGCCTAAAATAATATTGCTCGGTAAAATAGCTCACTCACTCTGTTTCTCCAGGAATACATATCCTTTACGAACAGTCACTAGTCTTACCGTTCCAGGAGTACTTTCTATTGTTTGGTTGGTCAGTTCGATCGAGTGTACTTCCAAGGTGAACCGGCGAGTCTTTGTTTATTCTATTTATCCAGAAGGATACTCAGAAAATATTCATGCATAAGGTTTTGGAACAAAACCATAGCTCTAAGAAACATGCCGTGTACGGTTTTTCTTGGCTTAGTAGCACTGTTGTACAAACGTTTCGTTGTATTGACTGATTCAGAAAGAGTCTTAGCCACATGATCCATAGGCGGACTCGACCTCTCACTTACCTGTTTACCCATCACACTGTGAGCTCATTGTTTCTTCTGGTCTGGGTGACCATCATTAAAGCGATGGACAGCTGTTTCGGCCCTGTGGGTCTGCATCAGTACGGCGTAGGCATTGAATTCATGTTTTGCTGTCATTTTGAAGAGGGTCATATAGATCATTCACTGGAACATAAGGTCGACTACTTTTAGGTTGATAGAATCGCCTCAGGAGCACTCGAGTTGACCAGGTTTAGAATTATCTATCGCATGTTAAACAGTGGACGTCGCTATTTCTCAACAATTAATGTGCCTTTGGCTGTTCTAAATTTGAAATTTGACTGGTACTGTTCATTAGTGATGGTGTCATATACCAGTTATAAAATAGCTGGTTAAATTCCAATGTTCTTTATCCCATTGAGTTTGGGTAGCTTGGCGGAATCTGGACCATAGAATGATGACAAGATTCTTCTAGCCGGAAAGCTAGTTAATTTTGATCAGATGCAAACCGCTCATTTTGTGCGCTGTTTGTTAGACATCTGGTACCCGGCTCGGGTAGTCCTTGGTTCCGTTAATTTGCAAAGCATTATTTACATTCGACCTTAGACATACAAACAAGAAAATAAGGTGAGATTGGTGAACTTATCATCCTCTAACTTCTATTCTAACTCATTTCATTACACAGGCGTCCAGTCCAGCTTGCACGGAACTCGAGGTGGTCATGATGGATTGGTTGGCAAAAATGTTAAGACTACCGGAACATTTTCTATCCGGTGGAAACGGTGGCGGAGTGATTCAGGTAAGTTGCTTTCAAGTGAGATAAGGTTAACGGAAAAGTAGATTATGCAAGTATTTCCCGATAATCACTTGTCCAGTCTTCAAATCAGGTCTTATTTGAAGAGAAAGAACACGGTGTTTCACTGTGCCTATCATTATTGTGACAGTAACTGCCTTAGCTCTGAATATACCCCATCTGTAGAGCCAAATGAAGTTGTTGGCTAGTCTAACAGCTCCATTCAGGTTTTTGTAAATCAGCCATTTAACAGCATTAGACCTCCTGATATCACCAATGAAATTCAGTACCCGTGACGAATTGAGCCATAATCGTGCGTTCAGTAGTCGACAGAATAGTGACAGCATGGGGCAGAAGTACGGTTGGCCGTAGTTAGCAGCATGGGACTCAGCGAAATCGCTGTAAAATATAATGGATAATATCGTAATATCAGTAGCAGTGATTATAGTTTGCACGCTAACAGGAGTTTGGTCTGAGCGAAATGCTTTATGCCAGTAAAACGTATGACTTCCCGCTGAGTCCACCGTGCCAATGTTGATGAGTAATTTGTTACAACCTTCCCACAGTGGTTTTTATCACGTCACCTGCACATGTTCCTTCAGGTTAATGAACCTATCCAGGTACACGCAATTCTGCTAATATAAACCGACCAATTCACCTTAGTGGCTTGACTAGTAGTTAGTTATGTGTGCCAATATGAATTTCCAGACCAACCGAAACCTACAATAGCCATCATCACAGGGTCAACTGTTTTTTGCAACACACGTTGCAAAGGCGAATTATGTTTGTAGAGATTCCTTTTTCGAAAATCAGTGTCCCCGAGGTAGTAGCTACTTGTGATGTGAACGTCATGTCAGCAGTGACGAATATGATCAACAGATGCTGATTTTGTTTCATGGGTTTTATTGGCTTGGCCTCATCATGTGAATTTCGGCTCACCGCCTTTCACACCGTACCTTGTTTGTAAGTGGTGAGTTAGGCTAGAAGCTGTAGTCTGGAGACAAACGTTTGACTTCGGTTCAGGGTATAAAGTTCTACCCCAGTTACCGACCATGACGCTCCAGCTTATAAAAATAACTGAGACGAGGAAAAATACCATTGCGTTGGCAACTGCCAGAAGTGTGAGACTTTAAATTCTTCTGGTCCATTTAACCAACAATGAAATACTACACATCGCGAGATGCTAACGTTCGGTGTTCTTTTATCATTCAAAAACAAAAACCATGGAGATGTATTCAAAACCTGACTGGTGACAACAAACAATCAGTCCGCAGGGTTTGTAGTGAACGGACGAATGATTTTCCTCTCAAAGTAGGCAAAATTCTTTATTTAACATTTTGTGTAAATACAATGCCGGGGGATGACCGTTGGTTCTTTCTGCTTCAGTGAGTGTGAGAAAATATGGTTCAAGTATCTGGAAAAGGTTGGCGATATTCACAACGAGGGGGAGAGACTCGGTCAACGTGTCTATGAGTTGTTTTTCAAAGAAAGAGGTATTTTCAAATCCGTCTGTCAAACCTGGCTAAAAGCTGACTGGCACAGGTCAAAAATTAATCTGGCCTGGCTTGCTCGTTTTATGCAGCTGAGTTACGTCTGCTAATTTCAACCTGAATTGCTGTCCACAATCCTGTCTTACTGAAGTGTTCTATCTCTGATACAATCTATCAGTACACCTGCGGTAGCGGAAATATCTAACTCGAGAGAACGACGTGGTATCTATGACAAACAATGGCTCAAAACATACCTAAGTGGCATACGCAGTGACTTAACAGACGCTTACCTGGGGTGCGACAATAAACTGCCAGAATTTCACATATTCAGATCCGACTTATGGGTACTCTAAGTCCACTGTTAGCCAAACAATCATCAGACGGATTGTAAAAGTCCTTATTGTTGAATGAGCCCTTTAGCAGTACTGCTGCTTCCATTGCGTCCCCACTCCAGACTTCTACAAGTACGCAAAGATAACTCAACTAGCATCAGTAACCTGACGAAACCTTTGACGTTTTGCACTGAGAACGTCAGTTTTGCTTCCATGAGCGAACACATCCTCAGATATATGCAATAGACGTTAGAGGCTCGTTAAGTTCCATCTTAATAGACAGCCCACTCCAAGAATTACACAACAGTTAATCACGGACATAGCAAGAATGTCATACAAAAACCATTACTTCAACGACATTACAGTACTCAGATGATCTTGGTGGACAACGGATAACCTGGCTCAATGCCTGAATTGCCATCATCTCAATCTGAATGTCAAGTGTGGTTTCGAGGCTAACAAATGCCTGCCATCTCTAAGCATACTCATAATGCGCTGTGAAGATTGCCACCCTAGTAGAGCAGTCTGTGGGAACTCAACGTGGTCTGGTCACTACTCAGAATTTTGTAGCATCACACCGGTTCACTAGAAGTGAACTCCGGGGCATAAGCCGTTCGCATGGATAAGGTGAACCTGTGTCAGCTACAGTGTTATGTATGAGCCAGGCTTGATTAGTTCTGTTTTTACGAATCGGTTGCTTCATTCGGCTTACAGAAATATGCACTAGGCAAACTGCGCCATTTGAAGAGACAGGCAATGTAGAACAAAAGATGGTCTAAACAGAGTGCCCTTCTGAACGTGGACGTGTCACAAATCACACGTCACGGAAATCAGGAAATTCAAAGAAATAAGCACTTACCTATTCTGCACTCCGTGTAATCGTTCAGACTTAGAAGCTATTAGCATCTTCAATCAAAGAAGGTTAGCTCATCAGTGTCACCTCAAGTTGTGTTTACCAGTTTATACGTAATTCCTGAAAAATTAACAGAGAACTGACAGTTGCTTGCCCTCCACAGCGAAGGAACACTTGTTTAAATGGGTGCGGAGTTCTCTCCATTCGATTGGCCTGTACTGACCACTGCTTACATTTTAGATTCAACTTGCTCATTCAGAACCTTGTTACGTCATTCCAATCCATGCTTATTGCAAGTTAACGAATCGGCTGCAGTCAGTAGCCTGTTGTTTAATCTTTAGTTTGCCTCTGTCTGTATATGGTCACTTCTGAATGGTCATCTGTGAGCTGTGTATATATTTTGACCTGTCTTTTCTCAGTGTGAATATTTGCAACATTCCTGAGATTTTCGGTTGAAAATATGTCGTTGTATACCATTCCTTGTTTCCTCATAATCTCTTATTTGTACTGATCCAATGGGCTCAGTGTAGCACTCTTTACGGGGTGTTTTGTTCACACGCGTTTGAAGACCGGTTCTGAATGATAAGAACAGTTGTCGTTTATATTAATATCCACATTCTCTCAAGTATCCATTCAGTCGCATATCACCGAAATCGAATTTATACATTTTAAATCAGTTTTTTTCAAGTTGTCCATTGGCGAGTTTAAATAAAATATGAACATCCCGCAGTAAATCCTTTCCAGCTATTTTGACGATATTGGCAAAAGATATCTAACTTAACAGAAATCGATTTGTTTTTCTCATCGCTTATTTCTATTTAAACCTGTTGATCAGAAATCTTCGTGTTGTTCTTATCTTCAGGGCAGTTGCAGTGAGTCCACACTGGTTGCGTTGTTTGGGGCTCGGAATCTGGCAATTCGGAAATATCAACAGCGGCATCCCGAAGCCAGTGTGTACGATGCCGCATCTAAGCTGGTTGGCTATTATTCGGACCAGGTAACGTCTAAATCTGATTGGGATAACTGAGTTTTTAAGTTCTCCGGGTAATAGTGTTTCCTAAAATGTGGGAGATGTTCTGACATCAGATGTGAATGGCCAACGAGAACTCAACAATGCCGGTGTGGTTTGTATTTCCACTTCGGTCTAACCTAACTTAGTCTTCCGAATTGCTTCATCTCAAGCGTTGTTCATCGACGACTAAACTGGAGTTTCGGTCCGATTATGTCCGCTGATGGCAGGCTTCTAGCGGCTTTACTAAATGACGTTGGCTAATCGTTGAATTTTACGGAAACACTTTCTTTCTAAGTTTTATTGTGTACCGGTAAAAGATTTTAATGCCTCGATGCCAAGTTGAATGATCCACAGGATTTCCGTGCTATTCTTATGGAACTAAGGCACTGGAACCGGCTCCAAGAGTAGGAACGGAACATTTGTAGAAGAGTCCGACATTATACAAAATACTGACGATAGCACAGTCACACCAGTGAGTCTTAGCAGGCCATCGTAGACGGAACACAACTGAGCAACGAATGTAAACAACCTCATTCGGACTGGACGCACACCTCCATTTTGGCTATCACATGTTAACTCAGCTGAGTACATAAGGCGTTCTTTGGTACAATGCGGTTAAATCACCGATTAATCACTGCGCTTTGACGGTCGTGGTTCGCTGCTTCTCTTTTCATTCCTTATTTGACAATACCAAAATAGTTTTTCGAGTATGTTGCCAACATCCACGGCGTCATTGGTAATTGGCATCCAGTCACGAAGGTTTGGATGATTTGGAAGGTTTTTGGTTGACCTCTTGAGGATGGAGTACTTCCACATAATTGAAAATCGACAATAATTTAAACATACCGGAACGAAAAATCTCTGATTAATTGTTCATACGTTTACTGATGAGTAGTCGGGGATTTGGTTTATTTTCAAGTTGACCATCACTCACATTTGTTCATACGTTTGTTCGCATAACTTCCACTGAGAATGTTGCGTTTTATTTGTTTACCTTGGAAATCTGATCAAAATGTTGTGTTGTATTTTCACGCTTCCTCACATCTGTTTGCACACAAACGTCTTAATGTCGGTTTACCTTGAAACAGCGAGTGATTTCACTAAAAATCCTAGCCATGCAAGGTGATTTCCAGATAGATTTTTTTGTTGATTAAAGATGCCGGTTAAACTAGTTTGTTGTAACGTTTGCCTTTGGCAAACAGAATTCACTGCTACCAACCTATTTGTTTTGGGTTTGCCATTTCCCTTAAGCAAACTATCACATGCTGTAATTGAGATGAGTCCAAAACATTTATTTGAAGTTAAAGAAATCCAAATACGAAAGGTTTCTGGGTATCGCCTGGAATCGAAAGAGGGGCAAAAATCTTGTGCTTGTACACAGTATGTATTCTATCGTGTGAGAAGACGCTTCATTGACAGATGTGTTGCACCAGGTCCTAAGCACAAATAATGGCACACTGACATTTGTTAGAGGTATGTTTAGAATGGTCGTTAAATGCAGGATTTTTCCTGTCACAGGAATTTATTGTCCATTTTTATCGGTAACCATCATATTTTAGACCACGTTTACTACAATTGAATTTGCCTGAATTAGTGGCACGTAAAAGCCGCTTTCATATTGCTTCGCAGACTGGTTGATCGAAACATATACCATAAACTTCACTGACTGGTGCGTCTCTGTTTGGTAGGGAAATACACATGTCAATCAATCAGTAAGGTTCAGTTTTGAACCGCGCCAATGGGCGCAATGGCTTCGAGCACTGTTTTTTCTGACAATGGCCCATAAAGTCGTAGATCGGTGAATAAGTTCAAATGTATAACGCAGAAATAAAAGCAAATACAAGTGAAGAGTCGCCAAGTTTGCTGGTGCAGTCGGGCCAATGAGTGACACACAATTTCATACCGAAGAATGCTTCCAGTAATTTATGTGAATGTTGGCCTCTTATCCAACCAGGTGGACGGCATCTATCAACCCTACTCAGCAGGGCAGTCACGGCTTTCGCAGTTCATGATCAAATCAAACTTGACCGCACTGTGCTTTTCTAACTGTCAACAGCCACACTAAACAAAGCGAAATGAGGCAGACGTTATGTTGACATATGTTGACATATGTGTTTAACCTGTGAGGATTACGCATTTTCAGTACTTTGGTTATCGGTCGTTAACTGGCACATTTCGTGAATAATGATCGACGAGATGTGGCGTTTTTCACAACTAAGCGTTTCTGCACGTGTTAGACCCAACTGGCCTCGATTAATGATCACAACGGGTGGATGAACCTCAGAGCATTTCATGTGGTCAGGCTTTGTACGTAGAGGTGACAAGTGGGCTCATTGGTGGCGGCAGAATTTTAACCTACGGAACGGTCATGTTGAGAGATAAGGAGTGTATATGTACCATGTTCTAAAACCTAATGGCCGCCGGTTATAAGAGATGACCAGATGACTAACTTTCTAATTTATCCCAAGGTTGCGGTCTTGGAAGTTTTGTTTTACATCTACTCTGCAACTAGAACAGGAACATGATCATCTGCGTCTGGCTGGTGTGACCCTGTGTGAAATACGACTACAGTTATTTTGATGCTAATTATGGTCCTCAACGTGGTCTATCCTTTGTATTTTGATTTCGAAGTAATGTTGCCGTTGTTTCTGTATGACAGGAGTCGATCGTTAACGCGTAGTCGATAGGACTGCTGTCAGTTGTCAACCGGAAAACGATGTTGATGTAACGAATGTTTAACGTTATATGGCTCAGATGACGCCACTAAATTAATCCGTCCAGTCATCAGAGTTGAAGATAACATTAAAGCCAATGGACAGATGCGGTTTGAAATAGGATACTAATACTGCTTATTAACAAAACGTGATAAATATGATGAACCTCTGTTGTGACATACCGTGGAAACCTTAAGTGTACAGAATCAGCAGGCAGAATAATACTTGGTGTCAACTGAACATTAGACGTGGTAAGAAAAACGATCCTGCCTAGTGCCGGAATTAATCTGAAAACAGGTTAACAGAAAATGACAAACGGTGAAATGGAGAGATTTTAGACATTGAGTCGGTAGGAAAAAACCTACGGGGAGTTAACAAGTTGCCTAATGTGAGTCCATTGGCGTGATGCCTAACACAGATGCCTTGTGAAAGCGGGAACGGGGTTCAGATCCTGGCCATGCCATGGATGTGCAGTATTGACGGACTGAAGTAGAGCGATATGTTAGAAATTCCGTGAGATTGGAAAATCAATAAACGGACGAGAGTAGTTTTCAACGGATGTAAATTACACTCCCCTACTGCGTAGCAGCCAATAACGACCTGTTTACTGAACAAGCTTAAACCAGTCGTAAGTAAACTCACTTCCCCAGTGAATGGAAGGGAACATCCGATGCGCCAACTAATCATGGATAGAAGGTAGCATTTAGCGATGGGCCTGGGGTGGACATAATGTGGTGGATTGCCAGGTCGGGGGTGCGAGTTNTTGGAATTGCGACTCATAAACGAGAGAGCGCGCGTTGCATGTGACTGGCGATTTGGACAATAAAGATTGTGCTTTGTTGGACGCCTTCTCGCTACAATAAGGTCAGTTGCACAAAGCAGAAAAAATGGACTGTCTGTGAAGAGACATTGGTTAGATAAGAAGAAATTGGCACCCAAACAGAATTAGAAAAGAGCGACCAGAGGACAAAAGAAGTTGCGAATTATGAAGAACAAACTGTGGTAACGAGCACAGTGTCTGATAAGTCAACAATTTTTGATCAGACATTCATCACCTGCTTCGGCAAGTCAACAGGCATGTGTACAATTACTATAGACTATAGCAAAAAATGAAAAGCAGAACGTATATTGTGTAATGAATACATTGTAGTAACGGTTAAAAGGAAGAAACGTCCAAAGGAAAGACTTCAACATATTCAGGAAAACAGGAAGAGTACATGACCCCCAACAGTGCGGTCGCTTAACCAACTCACTGAAATAAAAGCGGGATTTTCGTTACACTATCTGTTGAAGGAACACATGGGTGTTATTGGATGTGAATGCATACAACGCACACTGCTGATGACCGGTGTTTACCGTTCATCTGTCTGAGTATGTGTGCTTCTTTTGTACTGTTAAAACCTGCGTGTGCATTAGCACTGGGTGTGCAGGCAAGTCGGTCGGCATCGTCGTCCATGTGTTTTGACCGCCATAGTTCACGATCTGAAGCAGATAGGTGATAACATGCCCCTCCAAGTTTGAGAAACAACGCAAGCCAGGGAACCAACGTGCATTAACGAATGCACGTAGACGGAGTAGAACACGGGATCTCCGAAACCAAACGTGCTAACTCGAGGACTATTTTCACCAACTGGTGGATAATTAGAGTTGCGTTCGTGGCGGAAGTAGATTTGCAGAGTAACGGAAGGTTCAAAACTGATGAATTTTTTTTATCCATGATCAAATCATGTCGTACCGCATTTCCAGTTCTACTCAACCGTTTATGGACTCTGACTTGCCATTATTTATTTGTTGCCAAAACTCTAAGAGCTGACTACCTTATGTTGGTTCCTAATTGAGCACTGCCAGTGGAAAGCTGAGAAGTTAGTCAGTGGCTAGATGATTTTGCTTTTGGATCAAGGTGTCCGAAACGTTAGGACGTTGAAGCAAAATGAATTGGTTCGAGTGCAAGTGTGATCACAGCAGTGTATCAGGGCTGTTGGCTAATCTGACCGGGTTAGGAGACTTTTTTGAAAAATCTCTGTCAGCTGAAACTCCTAGTTGATGGTTCGGGCTCCGAGAGTGTGCTGATTGATAGTTACTTTTGGGCAGATGCTACCGATACACCATTGGCCGTTATTGTGATTTATCCTTGAGGTGTTGATGCGTTTACTTACTCCATCATGCTTCGGAAGCTCCATAATGAGGGCCCCGATGTGCGTTCAATCATGTGGTTTATGGGTTATCTACGTGAACGTAGATTCAACATCAAGGTGAATGGATAGTTACCAAAATGGTTCCCTGGCAAAGATGACGTTCTTCAAGATTCCTTTTATCCACTCTTTTCCATGCTTGAACTATCCGACATAATCATATTACTGATAGTTTTCTATGTCGACAGCACAAAATTCCGGTGAGTTCAAGAGTCTCCGAATGATTTGATGACCATAGAAAACGGTAAGAAATAACAAAAGCACTGGTCCGTGGAAAATAGCTTGTCTTTTAATACCGGCAAGTGTAATCTCATGCTCATTCGCCCTGAAACTTGTGCTGACCTGGTAACATACATACTCGTATCTGCATGCAAGCGAAACTTAGGAACTCCAATGACAGACAGTTTGAATCTGTCCATAAATGGTGTAGCCACGGCTGAGAAGGTGCGAATTACATTGAAACACCCAAGAAGAATTCGCAACACACTCCACCTTGAAGTGTTTCTCATTGTGTTTGCCTTCATAATCCACCCACACCTGGGAACGAACATACAGGCCCGTAGTCCTTATCGTAAAAATGATTTGGCGCTTGTTGAATTTGTTCACAGACGGGACTATGCAGAATAGTGAGACCCAGGAAAACCCCGTGCCAGGAAAGACAGGCGGAATTAGGTCGGTTCTCACTGAATTACGGACGTCTCAGGAGACGCAGTTCTTATCTGCAAAACACTCCACACCTCGGGTCATCCATTGGCACGTCTCCACTTACTAAATAAGGATGAACGGTTGACAGGTCACCGGCTAAAATTATGTAAGTGAACAGGCAGGTTACGTAGTAGACGGGAGTGCTTCACAGTTGAGGTTTGTTATCGTTGGAACACAATGTTTAACTCCGTGGTCACGGTTGAACCGGTTGAGAGTTTTACAACGTAGGGGGTTTCCTGCACCACAGGCTTTCTCGTCGCCGTTCCAGCCCAGTCCCATATGCCAGTACGTGTATATATATGTGACGGAATGTTGTTTCACCGTTGTTGAGAATATGATCGCAAACTAACGGATTCGTTGGAGTTTTTCTGTTCGATTCCATTCACCTTTTATTTACTCCTGTGAGCCATCTGACACAATTCTTTTTCGACAAACACAGAGATAGAACACCAAAGACAATGAACTCGTGAACAAGTGTGTATAATTTAAGATTTCATGTGGGTGAGTAATTTTTGTGTAAGCCATTAATACTCTCTGCGCTCACATTTCCTCTCACTAGTCACATTAAACGAAGTGATTAAGCCAAAATTGTGCCGTTTTTCTGCGCGTCTTTCGCCAATATATTCAGTTCCACTCATGCAATTTTGAAAAAACTAACCCGACAATGATCATACCGGACATTAGTAGCTCATGCAGACTGTTGTTACATCGGTTGTTTTCTTCTGCCTGTCTACGCTACGCTAGGCTCACAGTTCCGTGGAAAGGGCCGGGCTAATCAGCATGCTCCGATTGCGTCCGATACGAACTGGCAGCACACACGAATTAACCGGAATCGACCTGAAAACTGCAATCGAACAAGACCTCTCTAATGGCCTCATGCCATTTTTCGTAAGTTAATAACCAAGAAATGTATAAACATTGGATTTAATCTATATTCAGTTTTACATACGCGACTTATATGTGTGCCAAAAATGATATGCATGGATTTACTGCACACTTGCTGAGTATCAGACCGGTGTTCCTTTGATGGTGATCACAGTTCAACCAGTAATATATAAGCTGTACTACACCGCAAACTTTTTCCGCACATCGACGATTTACTTTACTCATTATTAAGTATGGGGGTGTAGCAACAACGGTGGAGTGATCACATGAGGTCTACGTAAGTTGTTAGACCTAACAGACAATGTTGTCAGCTACCGAGTGGCAGAGTTGAAAACAACGAACAGACCACAGAAAACGAGTCGTGGGTTGACTTCAGTTCACATGTTAAACGAGAAAGCACAAAGGAGAGAAACGTGGTAAACGTGAGCTAACATGTGCAACTAAGTGATTCGAAAGGTCAGAGGAAAGACAGAAAGGAGGGAGGTGTACTGAGTACCAATTCTTTAAAATGTCTGCATTGCTCTTCAAAATTAGACTATGTGGACACTCACTTTGCATGCACGCTGTACGCACGAAAATGAACTTTCTTGTGGCAATCTTTTTATCATCACGGTTGGAAGCACGTACAACACAGTGAACTGACTAGGCACCACGCCCTAATTATGTCAGATGTCTTGACTGGTGACTGTAGATGCCGGCTAACGGAGAATAATTGCATCGGTCCTACTTGTTTGGACGCTTATTTGAAGTCACTTTTCGGTTATTCAAGCATGTGGCGTAACCTTCAAAGTGAATAAAGTTGGCTCAAAAGTTAACTAGTCAGCCCTTAAGTATGGGGCCGTAGAACATGAAGATACCTACGGGCACTTGTGTACATCAAAATATAGCAACGGACGCATTCACTTAGAAATAAGGGGTAATCTTTGAAACAAATATCAGGATATAATTAACGTGTTTAAAGTTAGACCTAACAGCTGATTTATGTGTGAACTCACTCGTTCACACGTATTACTCTACTATGTACCGTTCGTGATATCGCACGAAAATACGTGCTCATATGTGACCACACTATTGTTACGTAATAATTTTCCTATAATACCTCTGACAGTTATCAAATTCAGTTCTTCGCAGTGTGCATTAGCTGCCCAGTTCTTGAAACGGTCATTCTTTCTATGATATCCGCACCAAATTTAGAACGAATAAAAATGACCAGTTTGGACGTCGTGTTTAACATGATATTCATAAACAGATTGGGAATAACACAACGTTACAAGCAAGTTGTAATAATTTATGTTTCAACCATCTCTGGTGGCCTTCCTCAGGATTTCGATTACAACACTCCTGAGGAAGGCCACCCGAGGTGGTTGAAACGTAGAGTTTTACAACTTGCTCGTAACGTTGTGTTATTCCCAATCTGTTGGTCATTCTTTCTGTTTCGTCTACAACATACTGATAATGTTGACCACATAAAGCGGAGTAAATAACAGTTATCAGTTTGGATTTGAAGAGGATAGAATGTACGGCTGAACCACGGTGCCCAGTTTTCAGTCAGTGTTATAATTAAGCATGGTCAAGTTTTCACAATTTCATTGGAACCTAGAGAATCACACTCAGGGTGCTTAAGTATATTAGGTGAATGCACGT
>QNGE01003386.1:0-11275 GCA_008508345.1 Paragonimus westermani | reverse complement strand
ATCATCATCATCATCATCATCATCATCATCATCATCAACATCAACAACAACAACAACAACAACAACAACAACCAACGACCACGCCGAATGCTGACTTGGTACGATAACAGAGTCGTTGCTGCTACGCACTAAACTGGCCTGAAACGATGCCTGTTGAGCGTAACGGATCGGTATCGAATGCACCGTTAACGAGGGCCGAATATGTCAACATGACTGGTAAATTGACGCGACCAAAGAGCAACTGAAGAAAGCAGCACAAAAAAGCAGTTGGTTTGTCTCGTTGCTGTTAGGAAGGGAATTGGGTAGATTTCTCGTACAGACTCCAACTGCACATAGTCCGTGAGCAAAAACTATTTAACCACGGAAAAACGCTGAGCAGAGTGATTCAGTCCACATATGACATAACAGAATAGGACTCAGACCCACGATGATGTGCTAATAAGACCGAAAGAGTTTGTTAAATATAAGTGAATCATTGGGAAGAAGGACAATGAGAAGTTGGTAAGGTGTGAAAAGAATATGCTTGGTTAACAAATCGGAAAACCATTGAGTAGCCAAATGACAAACGAAGGTAGGCTGTAGTTTCAGTTCCGACTATGAAGAACTTGGTAAAGTACGGTTAACAGGAAAACAGCAATCAAAGGGGTGAAATAGAAGTTGTTAGGAGGGCTTATTGGGGAAACGGCACACATGCTACTAGAAAGACATATTGCTCACATATACTACCCGAAAGCATGTATTACAGAATATATGCTTGCCTCATAAAGAGACTCTTGTCCTTGATAAACAGATTGGGAATAACACAACGTTTCGAGCAAGTTGTAGTACTCTACGTTTCAACCACCTCGGGTGACCTTTCTCTTGTCCTGTTGAGATAAGCTAGCAAGTCAGGAGTGTGAGTTAAAACATGGAACCATTGTGAGACAAAGTGGAAGAAATTGTGGAGTTTAGAGATATAGTTCCTGACCAGTTACCACTTAGGTCAACCCATTACATACTTCACATGTTGAGCAACCTGGTCCCATACAGCCGTACATTTCAGCAACTCAGTGGCTTGACAAATAATACTCACAATCCCTCAGGTAGAAACAAACACCACCTGTATCCATAATTTTGCATACCTCAGTAATCAACTGATCACAGCCGAATGATCAACGTTTCCACAAATCTTATATCTGCACTGCTTGGTCTAGAGCACAAATAAGTAACTGAAATTTGTTTAGTGATCACGCTGTCGTTAACTACGTTACCAGAATCGGCTATCCAGGATGTTAGAGAAATGTTGCCATGTACCCGGAGATAATAACAGCAGCTCCTATTAGCAGCATCTTTGACTGTAGTCGCTTCGGTGGACACTGTAGTCAAAAGCATCTACGCAGTTTTATATTGTTTTCTAGTGATACGGACATTTTCTAGATCGCATTCTTGCCCAGCAATTATGAAATCAGTAATCATGACCTTGTATTCATGATTCGTTTGAGGAGGTTTTACAGCTGGCCTTTGATGCCACCTATTTTAACGTTAGCTTCCATAGCCGTTTGCCTACTTCAAGTTTGTGTACAATCCTCGACATATGTTCCGTACGTATTTATGTATTTTATCAACCGGCGGTGAGTACTTCCGCTGTACCCTATGGGAACGCTATGTGACCTCTTCAAAAAGCTACCCTGATATCCGTTTAACTGAAAATCTTACGTTTAGTTTCTGGCTACCTTTGCTTGTGTGGAGCGATTAGCTTCCAATCCAATCTACCTCATTTGGTCATTTGGGTTACTCTATCGTTGAACTAACGGTATAACACTGGACAGGCTACTTGAATGAGAGAACGGATTGGCGTTTTCAGATGCGCGCGTTACACGGATAACACAGCTTATCGTGTTTGGTACATGAGATTTGGCTAACCAGTCAACGGCGCAGTACGCATGTCTCTAATAAGCAATCGATGCTAGCTAAAAATGGTGATAAACGGCTGAAAAAGATTACCGCGGAATAGTGATCGATGACCATATGCTCAAAGTAGTGAGCACAGCCTATTAACAATTTTCCCGGGCTGAACATCGACGATTACAGTCTAATAGCCAGGAAAAATAAACCGATACAAGCAAATCTGTAGAACTGGGCTTCACTTTCGTTGAAATTCGACAGTAGTACGTGTTCGGGTTAAATGGGACATAAAATTTTGCCCATCTACTATTAATCCGTTGACTTCATCACAGGTAGTGGCAAATCGTGAAATCTGTGTGACTGATCATACTAACTCATGTTAATTTATTTACCTCTCCCGTCACTTTTATTCGACAACTCCGGTAATACTTACACATCAGAGAAGGTACATCTCGATTTGAAACATCAATCGTCCAATAGCTTTGGTGTGACTGTATATGTATATATATATGGCGTTGTTGCCTCCGGCATATGATCACCAAACGACATTGTTTGTTACCAGGTTGTTTCAAAAACCCATAACGTATGGTTCCCTCCAGCAGTACAAACAAATCAGCTGAGGTACAAAAGTTCTCCATACAGGCACTTCCTATTGACTTAGTGATGCTAAATTTAAAATAACATGAATCATATCGATTATAACTGCCATATGAACGGTGTACATAATCACTCATTAGATCAAAATAGTTCACTAAGTCCAGGGAAGAGTCAGGTTCATGAACATTTATCTTTAAACACGCAAACTGGCTTGAGGTAAGTAATATGGATTACTTCAGCAAACTACAGGAACTGTGTGTGAATATGATTTGGTAGAATTCCGAGTGCACAAGCTGAATCGTTAACGTGACCTGTGAACAGAGCGTGTTCCAGTGTTTGCGAAGAACGTCTGCTTACGTGTATCAGCAGCTTTGTCGGTTTTCGCCAACACGGACTTTCATAATCATTTAGCCAAATGTCCCTTTAATGTGATGATAAAACATCTCTCGGTTTTGCTCAAAAACTTTTTCTGGAATCAAAAATATACTGGCGAACACAACTTGAAACAACATTGCAGGCTGACGGTTTTCGAATAAACACACTGATGGGTCATGAGTTTGAGCGAATACACAGAGTGTGGCTTCATCAGATGTTTGCTTACTTGAACTCCCTAATGGTTGTGTGGTTTGATACATCACGCAATTAGCCTTGAAAAGCAACTCCAGGTAGGTGGCAAGCACGCTATGTCCCTGAATAGTTGTTGTGTTATTCTTGGTGCAGGTTTATGCTATGTTTACTGCATATGTATGACAGTGGTACTCCTGAAGAATATAAAAGCAAGTGCATCTCTGCGAAACTGAAACATGATAAAGTTCTCGCGAAAAGTTCCACTGGATCATGCAAACAAGCCTTGACGAAAAATTTTCTTTAATTTATCGGATCACTACACTTGTAGTGGTCAGGTGAAATTGAAACAGTGTGTAAAAGAAACAAAGAAGTGTGGCAGAATGTCATTAGATCATGCGGAGCTTTGCAAAACTTACGTACACCTGTGTTCAAAAAACCGCTTCTACGATGTTCTCTCAGCGTACAGTTTAAAGTCACTAACGGACTCCATCATCAGACTGATGATGTCGCATTGGGGTCCCAAGTAGATTCACCCCTAACAGATGTTTTCATAGGCAAGCTTGAACGTCAACAACTGAATCAGTCTGTTGGCAGTCTGTGCTTACATCGAGGGTACCTAGACAATATTCTTGTTCTACTGATATCTGAGCATGGTATGCCCAGCCTCTTTCGTTCATTCACTCAGGTGCACCAGGTCGTCACGTTTACTTTTAGAAGGAAAACGGGAAACGCTCCATTTTCTAGATATGAGTTTGGATACATGCCTAGATAGTATTTTGCAACGCTTCGTCTATCCTAGAGCAACATGGACTGGGCAATATACCGGTTTTAATGGTTTTTGCCTTTGAAGCAGAAACTACACCTCGTCCCCTGCCTGGTCAGTTTAGCAGTGAAAAATTGCCTTGCAGACATACCAGATCAGGAAGCGGAGACAGTCACCAACGTGTTGCGGAAAAGTGGTTATCTGAATCATCCTACAACCAGGAAGATGATGACGACTACGCCATAGAATCAGAACACCTCGATGGAGAAGAAAGTTGTTTATATTCGCCACTCTTTTAAGTATTACTTTTAAGTATAATATTACAACAGATACACTCAGTCGTCGACTTTGTGTGATTCGTAGGCGCACATCCCCTGCAGCAATACCACGGAGTTGGTTCGCTAGATCTTCCCTGCTGACTGGGAATGGAAAAGACAAACTCCCAGTCCTCGACTGATTCATGATTTTGTATTCATCCTCCCGCTGTTGTACGGCCGAATATACAAGTCGCACGACGAAGCGTTTGTCAAATTGGATCATAAAACATCATCCAGCGTGGTTCGGGTCAGGTTTGACTAAATCCACCAACAAAGCAATCGTCACACATTTGGCACATATTGATCACGGAGTTGACCCCACACAGGCGTTCCATGTTGTCTACACTGTACCCATCGTCCACGTCAAACGGCCAGACAAAGTTTGCTGAGTTGACAGCTATTTCATCACGCAATCAGGACTTGTGTTCCCAATAAAACCTCGCGCAATTCCTGTGGTTTCGTGGCCAAAGGCTATGCTATCGGTCTGCATGTCCTTCTAAACTCCAACCGATTACTCTGAAGTACTGGTGAGCGGAACTCCAAACCACCCATCATTAACACTAGTGATTTGTCCTCTGACTGACTAGCCTATAGATACTTAGATATTTCTTTAACACTTTACATGATCCAGTGACATTCAGCTAAACCTCTTTGTCCTGTTTATAAGCTGTTTCAATTTCCTTAACTCCATATAATTGTATTGACCTGATGATGAACTGCCGTCACGGGTTTTCTTTTGTCGTCAGGTACGTTGATATACGAACTCACCAACAGTTCTGAGTGGTTGAACTTCCGTAACTATTGCTTCAGCGTCCACAAATCAAGTTCGATGACAATGGGGACTGTTTGTTTGGATGCCACTGATCAATTTGAAAAATAACTTTTATTGATGTGTGCCTGAAAGTTTCGATTTAGTGGGCCTAAATGGTCAGTTAACCTACGTGCCAATTTATGGTGTGCAGGAAGACTTTCATCGCGTAACTGACCTAAGCGAAAATCCCGGTCGTAATTTTCTGTTGTGTTGATGACCCATGCAATTAAAGAGGATTACACATCATCTCATTCTCAAACCTCAGACGTTAGAGTAATTGCAGATGTCTCTTATCCTGTCCATTGTTTCACACTTTCTACTTGTTGAAACCTCTATTTTTCACTCAATAATAACAACTTGGCCACGCTTATCGTTCTCGAAAATGCCGCTTCTGGAATGTTCATTCTTCTTAGGTATTTTTTGTTTTGCTCCAATTCTATTACTTATTTCACATATCGCTCCGTGATAGCACATTTGTCATTGTTCGGAGTTTTAATTAATCCACAAGTCACCTCAGTGAACCTAATATTTAGACGACCGAGACTAACAGCACTCGTTGGTTAAATATGAGTCAACTGATTTAGCTTTACTCTCGTTAGCTTCACGTCATTTCAAACTAAGTGAACCATGGAGAATAAACCTCTCACATGAAAAAGACGAGCGGTACCCAAAGCAGTCATGCAAAGGTCCAAACTTGTTTCCGACGTGAAGTATGCGGAGGATGTTGCCTTACTTAGCCTTCTTGTCTAAAACATGCACAACATGCTGAACAAGATGAGCGATCGGGCTGGTTTGGATGGAATGCGCTACGCACCTTCAAATTGCAATAGGCTGCTTCAAGACTGACGCATTCCAACCCCTACTTTCTGCTTTGCAGACAATCCGCTTCACACCGTGCACACTTTCACCAATTGGGTAGCATTATCTCATCAGCCTGATGATGATGTTGCTGATGATATATATCAACCAGGATAGTAAGGGCACCAGTCACCACTGCCCAGCTGCGTCATCCGTGGCGCCCAAAAGACGTTCGGTTGTTAGTGAAATGAATGGTAGATGATACTCATGGACCTTCTGTTTTGCCCGATGGTTCGAAAACCCGCCATGTTCGCGGTGAACATATGAAGATAGATGTGGTTGACCATCACTGCCACCGCCCACTAGTCCAGTCAAGTGGGCTGATCGCATGAGCAGCAATACGGCCGTTCGCCAGCACGTATTCCGGAAAGTCCATCTGGGACCACCAATAGTTGTGTGAAACCGCGTGTTGTTCAAGCAACAAGTTGTTTACGAAATATGAAGATTGTGATTGTTGCATTGAGTGGAATCGGTAGGTGTTTTCTGCCTGTTTGTAGTCCTCGTGATCACTGAAGTCGTTGATTGGAGATGCGATCAGATGTGACGGTATTTCGTAGTCTGACAGTTAGATCATCCCTTCTGGCGAGAAGGGAAGTGATGCGAAAACAGTGTTTATTGGAAGGACGAGTCGAGTTAGCATTAGGTCACAGAGGCCATAAATCCGTGAGGCGAAATGATTACTGTATGTCACCGGCAAGACGCATAGAAAATCAAACGAGACGATCATGTTTGGCTGTCAGAGCTTTAGAACGAATCAAGTTTCAGGGGTCTGAAAATGAACGTGAGACACCAGTTCAGATAACGTACAGACATTCGATTGCACTATCACAGTTCCGTTACTTGTGTAAGGTCGAGTAACTGAGTGTGCTAAATGCATATCAATCCGCCTAAAGCCGTAACAGTCAATCGATATTACGTGATTCGCACTGATTGCTCGGCTAGGAGATGCGCATCCTAACAGCGACATACCTACATTCATCTGTTTCTAGTTCTGCCATCAAGTCCTGTTCTGTTACTATCTTTATTAATATTCCAATCCTTCCGGCCATATTTCTTCCTGGGTATTCCTTGTCTCTGTTGAGATGATCGACGACCCGAGCAGCAGTACTTGTTGATCAGGCTAATGGCTGTTTCACTGATGACACAAGAATGGAGTTCAAGTAACTGAGCATTTGCTGCAACCCAACTAGGTTAGTCGCTCGGATTTCGAATCTACAAGTGTTTTCATTCCATAGATATCTTTGAATAATGATATCACTTCTTGGACTTGCGCAGATTTTTCCTGAAAACTCGACTTTGGTTTATTTACCCGAGCTAATTTATGCCACATTATTTAACCGCGGTTCTGTCAACACCTCCAGGTAACGCCTCCTGATGGTGCGCTGACCGCTGATCAAATCACGATGAATCCGTAATTCATATGGGCAAATTTTGTTCTCAAACGGTCATGGCTGCCAGCACTAGTTTGTCGCAGATCATACAAATGATCAACTAGGTTGTCACCCTGAGCTCAAATATGAACACGATTTTGTTTCTGCGTTGGTAAAAATAATTCTTCTGATTACACCAGTTTTCTTGGCACTGAAGTATAGTGTAATCCTTGCTTACTGTGGCCCATTGGGCTCGATTCTGCTGCTGGTTTTGTACGCGTCCCCCACACATAAATAATATATTTTGTCTTCGTACAATCGATGATCATTTTTTTATGATAAAGTACACATCATACGACAGTAAAGTATGAAGTTTTGGGCGATGGCAAAAGACTGTAGTGCGTCTGATACCAATAAGTTAGTCATATTTCTGCAGTTTCTTTGAGAGCAACCGCCATACTTCTGGAGTTCTTATCGAAGCTCTCAGTCTGTTCTTTTTCAAGGGCTGAGTGAATTGACTGGGACATCAACCGTGGTTTGTGTACTCAGTGTTCATCTGCTAGCGAATTATTTGCACATTGTTCCCTAAAACTTTGACTACTGGAAGGCTGTATTCAACATTCCACTCCTTCTTAATGCTCTAAGATATTCCGAAGAACGTAGGTGTCAGGGTTACAAATTTAGAGTAATAACTTCATTGGTCCGGATGAAATTTACTAAAATAAATTTCACAACAATACAAAGAAATTGACAAAATTTAAGTTACAACGGTTGTTCGGATGATCAAGCATTCGCACAGTATGGCCACTTCTATGTGTTTTCCCGCTTGCTAGGAAAGGTTGAGCTGTGTGCTTCCAGTTAACAGGGGATTTGCATAAATATAGCCTCATTACTCTGTGACTGGTGGTTTGGTCATTTTGACATTAAGACATGGGTTGTGTTTACTGCACATGATTTCATCCACGCGATGTAACTTTCACACAGAGGGCAGAGAAATTTAACCAACTGCCGAGCAGCCTATCGGTCGATTGTGCCAATTGGTAACTCTTTCCTTTTTGACTGCGGTTTGAGCGGACGAGGTATGGCAAGAAGAAACGGACACATTGCTTGAAAACAGAAGCAAACTAAATCCACACAATTATGATCAGCGGTTGGGCACTGACTTACCTTCATGCATACGTACAGTGCTGGAAAGATAGAGGTACGCAGCATTGCATACAGAGTGCTTACCGCACGCTGACAGTGCGTAGCAGTCTATTTGCCTCATGGTTACAAGTGTGATTCGCATATGAATCGGATCATCATTTTCCGTCGTAAGAATATGTACACCAGTAATGAATCGCTCGCGGCTTACTATTCACTAGTGCACCCTTCAGGTTATCATCCTGAGGCAACATCATGATTCACCAGTCGAATCAACTCTGCCGTAATGCAGACAACATATCAACCTCGGTGGAATTGTGTTGAGCCAAGTGAAGTTGTGCCTGAAAGGTAAACAAAAAACCATACCAGACAAAAACACAATGATTTATTTGCCTAGCGTGAATGAATTTCCAGCCGGTACACAAAATTAAAGGGGCGGCAGATCTAGACCGAGGGCAGTTTCGTTAAATACATAACGGAACTAGAAGTTTTATTACTACACACTAATGTTTGTGAATAGTACTGCGACTAGGATGCGTTTGTAACGAAAGATGGTAGACTATTTCTATCTTAAGAAATACTTACTCTCCTTGATACATTAACCCTAGATAGCACATCGACGACAACATTACTCTCATGTTATAATTTAGGGGCGAACGGACCAACTCTAGCGATGTTAGACTAGAAGAGCTGCAGAACGTGCGTCAAAACCAGTGCAAAGACAATTCGAGTTTGACTATATCCATCTTCATTAACGGGGTAAAAAGAGCGTATGACATAATTCTCTGTAAATTTCTCTTTCAAAAGCGATGCTCGCGGAACTGCCAGCTTTTCAGATAAGAGCGTTGACTCTTAACTTGAAGGGTAGCCCGTTCGACCCTCATTCAGTCTGTTTTCACCTGCCATGTTCAAACACGAACAAAACTGATCGTGGAGTGTCGGTTTAAGGGTGCACATCAAGAAGAATTACTAACACTATTTCTAGTCCCTAGTGCTTTAGCCAACGTAAGCTGACGATCCAAAATGGACTTTGACCTTTCACACTAACGCAATGAAGACAAGTTACAACACAAGTGCCAAGCCAATATAATGATTCCTTCCGCAGTTTCCATTGCGGGTTACTGCTCCGATGACGTTATCAAGGTGATTTGACGTTTTGTTTCTGTTCGTGCCAACATTGTCATCTTGATTGAGTTCCATAAATGGTCCTACCTCTAAGCTGTCCCACGAACTGATATCGATATTGCTGTTTGCTTTTGTGAATTTCCAACCAAAACTTGTAGGCGCATGTTCGTATTTGACTCAATTACAGGACACTTTGTAAACCCTTGGCTGAATTCGTCAGGATCATTACAATGGTCGTACAATCTGTTTCACTTGGGCGTGTGGCGATCGGGGCTACGTTCTCATGCTTCGCAAATCCTCACGCGGATGTGAATATATGGTTAGCTCTTTTCGAAGAGTAGTTACGTAACAGCTACCTGTCGACTGTGCAGAGTATGGCTGACTGTCAAGATAGCGATCACGATTACGTCATCTGATCTATCCGGTCTGTACCGATTGCGTGGTCATTATCATTAGCCTTGTTCTGTACAATCCACTGCCAAGTGTTACGTAACGGAACCTCAAAGGAACCTAACTCTTTTGACATTGATAACGGAGCCTTCGACACGCAGTTTTATGTCTCGCTTACAGCCTCCATATGACATTCTGTTGGGCTGAATAGAATGAGCAGTGTAAACAAATGAGAAGGAATATCTTGTTTACCTACGTGTGACAGAATGTTCGATGTTGTTTGCTTCCTTGAATGTTTCAAGCTTGTATCACTCACGTTCGACCGGGGTATTTGTGTCGTAGCACTGTTGCTTACAAATTCTGTTTTTCATCAATCCAGAGCAACACAACATTTTGCTTGAACTCTAACAAACAATTTATGTCTTGTAATATGCCCATATTGGTATCCTTTGATGAAGACAGTAACACACATTCAGATAACAGCTAAACGCAGTATACCCTGTAAGTTGAAAACGTAACCCTCTTCGACTCGTTGTCAACGGCCGATCAAGTTGAATGTTGTACTGCTTGTATCCTCAACACTGTCCACGATATGATTCAGAAAGCTTTTGGTCCTGAACATGTGACTTGGCGAGATAAGCATGCTTAGGCAAGACGAATTTATTACGTTTCTGAATGGCGACAGCTAGCACGGTATGAATCATCATCATCATCGTCGTCGTAGAAGGCAATACACCAGTGGTTCACAGTGATGCTTAACCAGTGGAAAAATAACTTCGTCTATATCAAAAAATTCGGCATCAAGTTGTCTACACTTTGTGACTAAACAACCGAGTTATAAGTAAAAATAAGGCATCATCCTTACGGCTTTCACTGCCAGAGTTTGCATAAATATACTCGATTCAGGAGATAGATTCATGAGGTATTTCCATCCAGAGTGATGGGATGTATCGTTGTGATTAAATCCAGATACTATTTTGGCTTACTGTTGCTGACTAACCTTTTTCGCTGGTGAAGCAACTGGGCTCTCTTGATCCAAGGTTTGACGACAGGTATCCTGTGGGTTGGAAGTGTCTACTTACTGGGACACTTATCTCCTTAATATTGACGGTATGTTGTGATTTAAGGAATTTGAGCAGATTTTCATAACAAGTTAATTACTACAGCATTTTCTGAGTTGCTTATCACTTGCACTAGTTGATTCCTAGTAATGACGTGGTTGTTTTGATGGAAACTATTACACACTTGTCCAGCGTGCCAGTGGTGAAAAGATAACTGAGTCCGTTAGAATAATACTGCCTTCTATTGGGAACCATCATTATTTAAGTGTGGTCGTTAAAGGCTGATCCGTTATTGTTCGCCTCAGGTAGTGGGGGTGGCCGGAAGGTTTTAAACTGTAATCAGTTTCAATAGACCCTTGTCGATGAAGAGTAAACGAAGCCGACATTCT
>QNGE01003385.1:66903-85354 GCA_008508345.1 Paragonimus westermani | reverse complement strand
ACAACAGCATGATAGATCCCGATGGTTGCTCAAAACGTCTTTCACAAAGTGGCGCCACCTGTAACTGACCGCTATATGGTCGAGCTATGTCCACGGCTGAGAAGCACAGGGGAGTCTGCATGTAGCACAGCGCCTCATTGTGTGTTGTAATGTGGTGCTCGTAACGAAGAGACTGTGAGATGCACACATCTGCAGCAGTCTTTTGCCAATGTCGACGGATTGTGCTCGGACACCAAACGTACCTCCCAGCTGATCCTCCACTGGCAAGGTACGACCAAGTGGAGCATTAGAATCCCCGGCTTGTGCGATGATGTCAGTGTAAAGTCTGCCTTAGAAGGTGGACAGGGACGTCGTAGGACGTATCTTTGGTAGCATCCGAACAGTCGTCCGTTAGAGCGTACGCCGGTACAATGAACATACAAAGCTTTTCTGATTTACGTTGACAGACTTTAATCGATGTATTGAATCTGACAGTGCACAAGTGACTGTTTAGTGGGATCCGATTGAGCAAACAGTACTCTGCTCTGGAACTTAGCACTATTCCAATTTCGGATTGGTCACGAGATTCATCATCGGAGACCGTGACAGAGAGGCGCTTAGATCGGCAATTGTCTGGAGGTGAGTTCAAGTGAATAACGGCAGTAGAACTGTGGACTCGCTTCCCCAACACATCAGTCATACATCGAGATCGGTAATAGAATCGCAGACTCGCATTTCTGACACACAGCACATATCAAGCTCCAGACCTGCGGGCGTACCTGCCAAGACGGCTTGCTGACCGAATTGTCGGAGAGTGCGGAAATTGAGAGCGGCAATATTCACCATTTGTCTTGGCCTCAGAAAGCAATTATCAACCGGACGCACACGGAAGGCAGAAAACATAGGAAGCAACGTCGAAGGAGAAGCTCGTGATGTGTGAGCAATGTCAGTGTTGAGAGACCGATAACTCCCAATACCTCCCGGTCGTTTATGCTGCGGAAAGGGGTTGACTTGTGGGACCCCACCTCGAGTCTCTGACCGAAAAGCCTGACTTACGAGATATCTGGACTTAGGGTTTTCTTGCGGACCCTACCCGGACCCAGTGATTCAGAAGTTTGACTTACTTGGCAGTGAAGGATTTGCCTAGCCCGAGGACGCACTGAATAAGAAACTCGTGTCTGATTCTGAACACTTGCGCGCAGTGGATGTATTCGAAACTGCATCAGGCTTTTGGGTGGCACCAAATGTTTTTCCACCGTACTGGATAATACGCCGGCCGTCACGATCAACTGTTGGGCTCTCGGAGTGCTCTTTCTTTGAGGATATATTTTTAATCGAAAGACAACAGTGCCGCAACTGTAAAAATAGTTCTGCTGTATGCTCATAAGATCGTGCCTCACTACCTAAACACTCCCACGCGGTCAGTAGTGCGACATATATTCTTACGGTTACAACTGCTTTTCTTCTGATTGCTCCCCTTCAGCCAGGTTGCACCTTGAAAGACTGAATTACTAGTCAGTTTAGCCTGCCGGATCAAGCAGCACACAAGCCCAAACACCACTACAAGTTAGCTGAGTATGAACTTCAAGTGGTTAGCAATCGTTATTTTCTCACTGTAATCGATGAATACTTTTGTTTTCCTTTTGCTCTCGTATGTTCTAATATAACTTCTCAAACCACCATGCTTTGTATCTTCGGAACACCTTTGTACATACACAGCGCTGGAGGAGCACCTTTCTTATCAGCAGGCCTTCTGGAATAGGGCGTAGCGTCTAGTCGTACCAGTGCTTACAGTCTACCGACGAACGGTCAAGTCGAGCGTCTCAGCGGCACTCTCTGACGTGCCACCACACTTTCCTTAGAGTCGCAAAGCCTTCTTGCTGCGAAATTACAGAACGTCCTACTTCATGCATTACACTCTACCACGTCTTTGGTCTGCACTGGACCAATGCTACTCCGCATAAGCGACTGTTCGCGTATAATCGTAGATCAACGTCCTGTACAACCCTACCAGCCTTGGTTCACTGAACCTGGTTCCGTTCCTTTCTGAAAATGTGTTCGCCAATCCAAAATCGCCCAATTGGTACATCTTATTTCCTTCTGACTGCTCCTCCTTGGTCTGACTGATGAGGTTACACTTGGATGCACCAAAATCCTAGTCTGCACAACCCTCCGGATCGGTGCATTAGCCTCAACACCACGTCAACGTAGCAGAACAGAGCAAATTAGTTGGTCATAACGTCCTCTGGAGTCGTTCCCTTGACTAAGGGGTCCTGAGGGAGTATGTGAATCCGTTAAGCTTATTGTACACCCACTAAGCAAGCAAAATACAATTTATATGATCGGATGTCCATCACATTCACTTATGTCCGCCAGGAATGTCTTATTTTACCACGTACGGTACGGCGCTCTTGACGAATCGAGTGAACTTGACCTTGAGTTTCTTTTTCGATATCAGGTTGATCACCATGGAATGTGTGGATGATATTGCTCCTGTTATCTCTGTTGCCCAGAGCACGCGGACCATGTCGAGGAAGGCTAATGGTCGAGCTGGTTTACATGGAGTGTGTCGTACACTCGAAATACAGTATTTTGCTTCCGGACTGGAAATTTCCTATTCCCATGTTCTTTTTTTGTAGGCAGTTTATTTAAAGATCTGGGTCCTTTCACATGATTGGGTAGCACTAGATTGTCAGCTTGCAATACTGCTGATTGCAGTACCATCGAGAATGTCAAAGGTATATGTTCCATTCGGGAACGTATATTTCGGGAAGCTCGGGACACGTATTCACTGGTACGAACAATACAAATACGTGGTTTACTTTCATTCGATCACTTTCTTTGTACGTTGGCCGAACCGCTTACTTCATCAAACATAAATTACTGAGACCACCGACAGTTAGATAAAACCACAAGGTAATTGAGCAACAATGATCACTTGTAATGCTTCAGTTTACCTTTATTTTTCTCCTTTTTTATGATAAGTGGTTGGAGATTTTCAATGATGTTGCAAACGACGCTGTGAGCCATAGTACCTTCTGATAATGCTCATGGGTACTGTGAATAAACAGCTGACTTATGCTTGCCGTCTGCCTAATTCCTCTCTAGCGGGTTTCGTCAGTAGTGGTTAATAACTTGATTAGAACAATGTCTTCACGCTTGTCGATGCAGGTTTGGATGGGCTGACAGTTTCCGTGCCCTATCATCCGGGATAACAGAGAACATCTGATGGGCTGAGAGTCGAAAGCTTTTTTTTTTTCACGGTTTGCACCGTTATGTTCATGGCATAGGCAGACCATCTGCTCTTCTGTCGGAGGTTCACTTGAAGACAACCATGGTGTGATTTCTAGAAGTGCTCAACCAAGCGCGTTACACAGCCAACCACTTTTACAAGATCAGCTATTTTTTTAATCAGTTAGTTCCTTTTAGAAGTCTGAACAAACAGAACACGATGAGTGATAGATGCACTCATTTCGCATTCACTCACTAGTACCATTGTACCATAACTTGAATCGGCTTTTATCCTCTCCAAAAGCATACCTGTAAAATGTCAGCCTATCTCTGGGATCCTCTCAGTGCCGTTTTTGTAGAACCAGGCGTAAATCACTCACAGCTTGTACATTCACAATAATAGCGCATCATTTTAACTAGAAGTTCATGCGGCTTGCTGAGGCGGTCATAGTCAGTCGATTGGGCCCGACTTGTGAGTTCAAAGGCCATTGTTCATGAACCTAGACGTTTTCTGAATCTATTGACCTTATGCACTTACTGACTGCTCACCTCACCCTCTAGTTGTTTAACATAAAAACCGATTCATGTTGGAAAATTTTGTACTGATGAGGCCATATGAATTGCTTGCGTCTACCGCTTTCCTTGTTCTAACTGCTCTGAAGTTCGGGGCATTTGCTTTCATATTTTCCGGAACACCTCTCTCCGGATTGCCATTTTACCTGTGCCGAGTGACCAGGAACATCTTTTTCTTCATCCATGACATCGTTCGAGTAAGGATTCTGTGGTCATGACTAAAACCAAGGCTTGTTTTTGTTTCTAAACAGAATTGTAACAGATTGAATGATCTTCGATACACAAATGGTCTGGACCGTCTGGATATCGAGAAGATAGATTTTGTCTCAGACTCATGGCAAGTACTTTACCTATTTCGATTGCTTCCAGCTTGTAAACCTTCTGTTTTCATTCTCAGTGACAACTCAGATCTCTTGTCCTGGACTGTTTGAACACGGATTTGTAGGAAGTTTGTGTATTTAGCCCCTTTTGTGCTACATATGTTGTTTGAAGCTTACGTATTCCTTTTTAAATCTTGCTTAGTTGTTTTTTTTCCATACGGTTTCACTGCAATAGAACGCCGGTTTCAGTTGGTGATACACTATTTGTCGGTAGTGGTAGTGATCACGAACACGTTTATGTGCGTAGACCGTTTTGAGGCTGACTAGATAGCACTGCTGCTCGCATTGCTGTTAGTCTTAACGATACCGGGGGAAATTACAGAAGAAAAGTTGTTGCCAAATTCTAGCCAGGCTACCTACATTTCAATTTTATCTCATCAGTTGCTTGATACCCATCAAAGCACCTGTCGAAAACAGTTGAACTAGAGGATTAAGGAAGGTGGATCAGTTAGTGAAGACCAAAGTAAACTCGAAACCTTAATACTTGTTTTTTATGCACGCAACATCGGTGGTGGTTGTTTAATCCACATGAATATAAAACCAACTGAGTGAGTTACCACTCTTATGCATGCTGATTACTGATTACGGCTCCACCCGACTTCAGTGAATGGATAACTCAAGGTCGTTCATAAGCATGTCACTGTCTGATCCTCGTATAGTTTGGGCAAACCGTTGGTAATCCCGGTGGTCTCCAACTTTGAATATTCAGAATGACAAACTCGCGCCTGTTGTGTGTCTACTTTCGCGCTTTCGAATAAATGTTTTCCTCTTCTGACTAGTTGTTGCACCTCACGCTTCAAGCCGCTTGGATTAATTCGACTTCCGAGCCTGAAACCAGTAGGTCCGTTTACGCCTACCATTGGGTAAACTGAAAGCTTAGGGTTGGCAAATGTAGTCGATGAGTTAGGCGAACTTTTGCAAGTTGAAGTTGAACGTGATTGTCCGCGTTTAGATGATTTTGTACGTCGCGTGTATGTGGAAGAAGTACCAATCGATCTCACAGAGTTAAACGGGTTTGTTGATCATGACATTTCGAATTGTACTCACTTGAATTTTTGGTTCTTGTATTGTACTATACACTGTGCTGCCAAGGCGGCGACATCATCAGGTCCGGATATAATCGACCATTCAAACTGTGGTACTCTAGAGAGACAGCCAGACAAGCACATCTGAAGAGAAGAAAGCTGAGCTCGTGGTATCTTCTATGGAGGATGCGTGCGCAATGAAAACCGCGTTGACCTGAAGGCAGGATAAGAATAAAGTTGTTGTACTACTTCCTGTGCCATCCAACCACACAGTCCCAATGGAGTGAAGATATGGGTCCAGCACAGAATTCTCTGTTCGCGTGCTCCTCAAAAGCGTCATGATCCCAGGATCGGTTTATGAAAGACTATTTGGGCCATGTCCTGGATCGTCCCAATGTTGAGTTAAGGGAAGCGGTGGCCCTTTTATAAGCCCAATAGAATACTGAACTTACCGACGGAGAAAGTACTGAGATTCCGATAATGTTGAGATCGCAAAATGTTTACTGTATCACTGCCAACAACGGGACATCAGCCGAGTTGAATTGGCCTAATTTCCTTCGTTTGATGAAAGTTAAACCGAAATGAAAACCACAAGAGCTGAACATAATTTACCATTTCTGGTGGCAACAGGGCTATCGGTTACACGAGATGTCGATGTTTGGTTACCAGGTATGCATCAACTGCTTATATTGTCAAGTCATGCTCGTACCGCATCGGTTCCGAAACCATAGGCGGCCAACAGCACACCTGACTCGTTTAGGCCTGTTAGATATCTCAGTGAACTGTATAAAATTCGCAGGAGTCTAGGTTCAGATTGAACAAGCGAATCCACGAAAGCATCAATTGTAAGGCTAAACTAAAGCGAGGTGACTCAGGTCTTACCAAGGATAACATGATAAACGTGTGATCGATTAGGGATACGAAAAACAGGACGCAAAGTTTATCCATCGGTTGGATAGTTTTACGAAAAGCGTTGGACTCATTTCTGCATTCATGGATCATCATCATCACAGACAGCAATACATCAGTGGTTCACACTATTGCTCAACTGCCACACAAGCATGAAGAAAAAGCAAACCCTGTATAGGAAGAGAGGGAAGGATAAAAGAAGGGGACGGGAAGGGATCTAACTACTGGAAATAACTACGTCCACATTCAAACATTCAACATCAAGGTGCCTACACCTTGTAACCAAACAATCGAGCAATCTGGGCTTGCTATTATCTTTATGATGTTCTCAAAAGTACCGACCAGCTGTAGATTCCATCGAAGCTCAAGATGGTCTGTACGTAGCCGATCATGTTGAAGGACAGAAACTTTGAGCTTAACGAAGGGAAGAGTGGTTTTATTCGTTTGGTGGTCGAGAGCTCACTGGCCCTATTAGCAATATAATGAGCTAGTCAATTCCTTAGCAGTCACATGAGTGGGAAGATGTAGGCAGCACGCTTCGTAAGCAAAATAAGGAATTCGCAAGCGTTCGCTATCAAAGATGGTAAGCGAATGAAGCGATCAACTAGGTCATCTCCACGTATACGAATTACCACTCGAGCACTGATTCCCAGTTGCCTCCCTGTTTTAAATGCATGATTCATGTCACAATGTGCATACTAGTTGGCTTTAAGTTTGTATGTTTCATTCCGAATGTTACTATAAGTTAAAAATTTTCAACGGTCAGTGCTCAGTGCTTAAATTTTCAACAGAAATTGATCCTGACGACAACCACTCAAGGCGAGTGTACGTTGAGTATTAAGTATGTGCTCCTAACGCCGTGTTACTTCCGGAAAAACACGTCGACAATAACCCTTCAGCTTTTTCGAACAACCTGATTCGGTTATACTGGTGAGTTTTCAACAGTTTTATCGAAGTTATTTGTCTCCCGGCATCCGTTGTTTTCTGACACTTCATTCCCCACATTAGTTTAGTGTATGGTTCATTAGAATTGGTACAAATCGTATCAAGCGGGGTTATTGAAACATCTGAATCGTATTCATTGCAACTTAAAAGATCAGACACGTCGACCTCCATTGACTCCTTTCCAGCCCACGACCCACCTGCATACCTGCTGAATTGGACGAATCTAAACTCAGTTCCTCCACCAACCGGTTCCGTTTACTCGGCACACTTTTGCGTCCGGTCAATGTGACAGCAGATACAGCTAACCGTGTCCCGAATGTGCCCTACGTCATTGGTCTGACTGGACCATCAGGTGCCGGGAAATCTGCTCTGACACGCCGGTTGGCCCAACTGAGTAAGCGCGTGCACGTGATTGACTGTGACCGTCTCGGGCATGAGGCCTATCGGTAAGACAATTGCGCTTTTAGTATTCTTTTGGCTACATGCCGTTTTGGCATCGAAGGTTGTTTGTCGAGTCTGGACACTACCAACTCGGCCCAATTCAAATCGAACTGTTTGAGGTATCATTTATTCGAGTTGGCCAAATCAATTTTTGAATTTGCCGTCTTTCCTGCTGATTCTGTTTATGTTAACACTGTACGTTCGTACATAACTATAATGAGAGCATCCAATCAACTAGAAGTTGTGAGGCGATTTGGAAAATCGATTATAAAAGACCTTACCATTATTGGACGTTCACCATTTTCCGTGAAGGAGGTACTTAGATGAGCCCATGTGATCATCGTTAGGGTGCTGCAGCTCGAATACCTACAAATTGACGAGATTTATCTGAAACATAGTGGATAATTTTTGCTTGAGAGGCATAATGTCAATCGACGGAAAATGTTCATACTATGTCTTGGTGATAACAACCGTAGGTCGTCTTCATCAGGGTGCGTGTCATGGGTCTCATTTGTTCTGTACATATATTTCCATAACGCACTCTACCCACTTAAAGTAGCTCCTATTGTAGCGAGAAGGCGTCCAATAAAGCACAATCTTTATTGTCCAAACCGCTAGTCACATGCAACGCGCGCTCTCTCGTTCATGAGTCGTAATTCCAACCCGCAGCACCCCCAGGTTTCCGTTCACACGTCGTGTGCACTTCTAACCGGTTTACGTGTGTGACCGGTGCCTTCTATCGGAGGGTTTTCCGCTTGCCATTCCTCGTCTGTTTGTCCGATTTCGTTGCGCGATGGCTCGTCCGGCTGCTCGTGCTGTCCGCCATCCACCCAGTGTTGGCCTTGACCGTATTCCAACATCGTGTCGAGATGTTCCTCTAAATGTTGGAAAAACCACGCCTCCGATCTGGCCGTCTGTCGTATTTCGCCTGCCCTGCCTCGCCCGTTGGTCCGATCTAGTCGAGCGATGACTCATCCGGTCGCGCACGTTGTCCTTGATCCGATCGCGGCAGGTTTTCGAACGTACCTCCCCCCACCACGTTGAGGTATTCGGCCGAGCGTTCGAAAACTCGCACCCCCGACCTGGCAATCCACCACACTATGAGCATATACATTTACCATCTCGACCATAATGTGCCTCCTTTAATAGGACGATTTACAGCGTCCCGTGAACTTAAGTCGGTATCTCACGAAGTGGACTTCTCCTCTGGTTGAAATTCCAGAGATGCTTTAACTTGCTGCGCTATTGTGATTACTAATAGTTGGTATAGGGGCTTATGTTGATATAAACTCTCGAAAAAAGCACTGAACCAGAGTTTCGCCCTTGTTAGAGCTCGTCATTAGTACAATCAGTCAGCCACATTCGGTTGTAGGTAATAGTCAGGTTAACCCGGTCGTCCGTTAGGATCATGGTTTGGAGTTAACAGGACAGTTGTCGAGTTTCCTTCCGAAGCAATCACAGTATGAACAGTATTCAGAAGCGAACGTGACTGGGCGTTCGCACATGAAAATTCAGTTGTGCCTGACGTGAGGTCGACGGCGCAGTGTTCAACATGGTTGCTTCATGAAAGCGTGAACGGAGTTTTAATCCCGACTGTGGCAAGGATAGCGTTATTGACGAGCTCTGGCAAGAGGGAAAATTCGGGTCTAGTGTTCGTTAGACACTTCTTTTGAACGCTGCTTCATATATAGGATGGCCAGAACATCTGTCCATCAATTCTCGCTTTGCACTCAAGGCTGGCGTGAAATCGTTTCATCCGGTTAATATATTTCGCCGAAACTTAATCACTGCAAAAACAGCTATGAAGGGCACCTAGGGAAACTCAACCATATGCAGCTTTGTCTCCAAAACATAAGTACAGCCGACGCGCTCATCAAAGCCGGAAACCTTCCCCCCTCTTGTTTAGCTACGCGTTCGGAAGCCACCTCATTGTGAGACCTTCAAGCACATGGTCATGCCGTGATATTCTAACAGTTTTGCAAATGGTTGTGACTATCGACTATTCACAATCATGGGGCATCTTTCCATTCTCTTCGTGAGCGAATAGGTATAGTCAACTTAGTCGACAACCTTCCATCAATATCTTTGAACACTATTTGGGAGAAGGGTTGGCGACTTAAAGTTTTGTTACATTGCAACAATTTAAGCTGCAAAGCCTCTTCGGTTGGTGATGGTGATACATCCAGAATGGGACTCATTGGATCAATCGACGTTTGCCCTTAAGCTCTGTCGAACCGACAGAAATTCACTTGTCATTTCTGCTGTGCTCCATTTGAACCGACTTCCCTTTAATTGGTTTGCACAACTGTTGGGATCTGTGTTCGTAGCTTGTTTTTGATCACGGCACTGGTGTAATCTGAACGGGTTGACCGTCAATGCGGTGTGGTTAACGTTTCCTGCGGCTTAATGATTAAGATCCGGAATAACTATTTTGCATTTTTGAGCAGTTGATGTCCGAACAGACGATAAAACAAGGTGGGCACCAACGTCAGCATGGTTTTAGTAAGGTCGGTTACTTATAGCACCAACAAACAGTAATGCCGGTTTTCAGTTTATCCTAGAGGATGAGACGGGTGTTGTATAATGGCATTCTTGTCTGAGCCTGAACTATTGTCTGTTGGGGCATATATATGCATGGCTAACAAACATTCCGACAGACTGATCGGTGTACTAAGCTTCATGTCATACTAACGACAATGTACTGGAATTTGATCGTGCAAACTTCGTTGTCTCAGAGCTCCCTGTTCTAGCTTGACGAGGTATAGCCTCATGGTCATCATCATCATAGACAGCAACACATCACACTAATGCTTAACTGCCACACAACCATGAAGAAACAGCAAACCCTATATAGAAAGAGAGAAGGAAAAAGAAGGGGACGGGAAAGGACCTAACTATTGAAAATGACTACGTCCATATTCAAACATTCAGCATCAAGGTGCCTACATCTTGCAAACAAACAACCGAGCTGCAAGTGAGAGTAAGGCATCATCAGCATAGCGTCATGAAAACCGGAGACGTTGGGAAAGAAACGTTGACAACGCGATCAGAAATACAATTCTTTCAGTCCCAGATCTATGAGACTGCTCACCAGAGCGGCCTGTTAACCACTTTACCGAACCGTAAAGACACTGAAAGCAGTACTACTTACCACCAGTCTTAGAGCGACGCAAAGAAAATTAGAAGTAAGGGGGGATAATGATAAAAATGAATGATACAACGGTATCTTCGGTTACCTCCTTGTCGCCTACCCCATGACCACCTTTAAATTATTGTCGTTAATTTATATGCATGCGTTCTTAGCTTATGCTGTTGGATCACCGATTTTGCGGTGAGGGCTGCCGTCGGTCTTGCGGCAGTTACAAACGATGTTAGTCGTGAAGAGTCAATTAGCTTATTTCACGGAGACCAGTTGATCATCTTTTGCATCCAGATAAGTTCGATTGGTTTGGTCTTCAGGCTGTGAGTTCGTCTCCTATCAGCAGCGTTCGGTTGAACAGAGGTTTTTAATACGTAATCATGTAGTAGTATGATCGCCGCTACTTTTTCCGAACCACTACAGACTTCATTAGCGTCGCTTAGATTGGCCCGCTTGTAGTGGTCATGTGCGAATTACTAAATGGTCAAAGTGAATGCAGGCGTACCTCACTAGGCTCATAGTAGCAAAAAAAGAACGAATACGACAGGAAAGTTACAGAATTCAATCAAGTGACGATAATCAGAGAATCTCACTCGCAGAAGTTGTTCAAAGATACTCGGGATGACCATCACAACATTCTAAGTTACCAGTATCCGAGACGCACTGACATTGCGGAATTATCTTCGACTGTTAGCGTCTAATCGGAGCTGCTAAGATGTTCACAGTTCGACAGAGGTAGAAAAAATTGGATGATATCGTCAAGTGACTGCACAAACAAACAGAAGAGCAGACCGCTGTGCACAAATTTGGTATTGTGATGTAGTTAGCCAAGTTGAATAACAAACGGAAGGTGATGCAAAAGCATTGTGGTACAAAAATGAAACATGGTTAGTTGCTAAAAAATACGAAGTACTCTACATAGGTACAGACTGCATTTAGATGGTAATTTAGCGTATTTTCCTGATGAACTGCTATTTTAGATACTGGTCTTTGTATCGCACTTTAGGATCAGCTAACTTGAGACATACACAGTGCAGTCAGTGGACCGTTATTTTCTTCAGACATCACGGGAAACTGTTCACTGAAATTTCATTCACTATTTAGCAGGTGATTATTGTGGATCAAGCGCACTTTGAAATGTGCATTACAATGATGACACCGCAAAGTAGACGTTATATGTAATTACTGATAAAAATTGTCCTAGCGAACCAAGCGTGACATACACACATTGGCAACAAATAACATCGAGCGGAATCGGTTGAGAATATCCACGTCCACTGGTTTGTGAGTACGACTTTTGCAGCATTTCACTTTACTAGATGAATTTTCTCTACACATGAATGTGGCTTGAACAACTGCCGAATAAATTGTTCACTGTGTTGAATAATGCGCTAACGAGCACAAACGACTACTGAGAATTTGCAGGAGTTTCTCGCCAATGCTCGTTGTTATTTTTGCAGCAACAGTGCTATATCTATCGAAACATAATTTTGCTAGACTACTTCTCGCCATCAACCGCAACAGTAAAAATACTATTGATCCCGATGTTCGATTGTTATACAACCACTAGAAAAAATGTGACCATTCACTGAGATGTTAAAGAGAAACTGGAATTTTATTTATTTACAAGCCTCTTTGTAAGCTCAGCTTCAAAATGTTTTAATCTTATGGGTAAACAATCGAGTTGTGGTGGAGTATAAAACGGGGTTTACTGTTTCCGTTTCCTTAGGCATCCTGTGGATAAGGTGCGATATTGTGATTTGTTGATTTACCTGCTGTTAGTTTGGTTACACCTCATTAGCCTTTACTACGTGGTTTTATCTAAGTGAACCGTGATCCTAGTTTGCTTAGTGCTCAAGGTCATTACCATATTTGAGCTTGAACACTGATTTCTGCGTAGTTCGTTTTTCTTGTGTTCACGATAACAGACCCGGTACTGCATGTCACAAGGCTCTGATAGATCACTTCGGCTTGAGCGCTATCGCTTCTCCTGAGCCCCCATATCCGATAGACCGGAGTCGACTTGGCAAATTGGTCTTTTCTGATGCAGCATGCTTACAAGAACTAAACGCAATCGTATGGCCGGAAATCGAACGATTGGTGGTGGAGAAGTTGGAGCAATTGCACCCAAACACTGCTGGTCTGGAACACGATTCCATCGCTAGACCTATCGTAATTCTAGATGCTGCGGTCTTGCTTCCGGCCGGTTGGGATAAAATTTGTCATGAGGTGAGCAAGCGTCCCATGAAGATTGTTTAATTAGTCCTGCCTACTAACAATGTTCATCCACACTGCAAGTTTTGAAACGTATCACCTCCCCAAATGTGACAAACATTAAAATGTTCCAGTCCTTATTGTTTGTTAACTGCGTTGCGCTCGTAGCCAGAATTTCCCGTATTTTGCACAAATGCTTGCTTTTATCTAAGTTGAACGGGCGGTAGGAGATAGGACATCCTTATTGCTGGAGATGATGATCTCTGTACCTAGTCGGCTTCATGAAAAAATAGCTGTAACTTCAAATAACAATCACCAGTCAGCAGACTTCCAAGACTATCTGCAATGTAGGTTGACGCGTCGTGTAGGACGACCATTGACGACCGAGAGACACAGCGTCAATGCATTCTCTTACCCCATAAGCTGGGTGCCTGTTGAACACGACGGAAGTGTAGTCACTCGATCAGTGCGTTTCTGGACTGGAGGTGAGAAGAGGCCCACTTTTTAAACTCGCCTTGATGGCGTCTTCAGTGGATAGGCAAATAGAAGTTGGCGTGTTTGCGATGTTGAACTGTTTGAATGATTAAGTGCAATATGTGTAACAATCTCACGTGATTTCTCGATGACACGTGCACACTTGATGAATCCGAGTTGACCAGTTTGTTCCTCACAAGACACGATAGACCTCGCAGACTGAGGCTCAAGCCAAACTGTGTACAAATGCTTAGCGAGCTCAATTCGGGTGTTCTCAGACTTATCCCAGATTCTCATTTCCAGGTCACTGGCTGCCGCGGCTCACTAATGATCTGTGCGGTTCTACGTACACGCAATTAATACAACAGTTTTTGTACTATATGTAATTCCGCAACTTTTTGTCCATGCTAAGGATATCTTTTCATTTGAATAGAAACTTGAGCAGTAGTTACGAATGCCAAACACAGTAAGCACAACGAAACCTCGACTGCTGACCACAGTTTGCGGCCATATCCACCAGCGTCTGTATCCAACTATATAGCAACAGGGATTAAACTTAACACCAATTTCCTCATATCATTACGCAGAATTGAACTGTCTGCCACGCTGTCTTTTTGCAATCATGTCCAGAGAGCGCAAACAGGGTGTGACGCCATTAGCGTTGGGTGGGCTTGTTTGGAATATGTGGCATTCACCTTGGCTTATGAACTCAAGAGTGGTTATGTTCCCAACATACCAAAGTATTGGGCGTAAGTATGAGATCTTAACGAGTGAATTGAGCGTCATCAGATGTTTGGCAATTGTGGGCGTCCTTACGGAAAGCATCCAACGGAAATAACGGACGAATGCTGAATGCGACAGGAGCTACTTCCTTTGCCTATTTGGGTACATCGTAATCCTCCATGTAAACGCTTTGAAGGTGTTTACATGATGATTTTTATGGCTATATGGATCCATATCGGGTGTGAACAGTGATGGTGCCCAAAAGGTAATTGGAATGCAAATCTCTTTCTAAGCAACAGGTTCGCCAGACTTGGACCTCATTGAAAAATGTGGCGATAAACAAAAATTAATTCGCGTCGTTAATTGGAAAAACCTAAAATTCACTGTGGTAGCACCATGTCACCAAATACCGATCTGATTTGTGAACCGTTCGATTGAAATTATTATTACTAGGCTAATTGTAGCAAACGGTTTATGGCATGATATGTAAACAGCATCGGTAGATTCTTTCTTTGTCAATATGCCTAGTATGCCTTTTGTTTGACTGCGCTCGTATCTGAAGTGTGCAGACAATAGAATACGGAAGCCGTGAAGGCATGACCACTAATTGAGGATGGTGGATTTTTTATAGTCTGTGTATATCTGTGAGAGCGCTCCATTGCACATGATTGTTTTTCTTCGACTTCCGTTAGGGAATGTTACACCCGAAGATCGTGCGTACAAAAGTACCGCTGGTTATATGCATGACTGTCGGCGCCCTAGAACCTGCCATACCTAAGTGTTTGGCACGATCCCTCCCTGACTAGATTATACCAAAGGATGTCCCTTTGACTGTCCCATAATCTTCACCAAACAAGAAAGAAATGGCGTCGTGCAGTGTACTGTATATTGCGTGAATGGGTACCACATTATTGCAATGGCCACACCTTACTGGTGGCATGATGTCCACGCTGACGTGTCCGATCAGTGGAATGATGAACCACGCGTATGTTCACGTTTGTTATTGAATTTCACTGTGATTCTTCTGTACTGGATCCTCCACAGTTACTATCCTCTTTCCTCTAAGAGTTCCTATTGATTTAACAGGTCGTGCCTTGATCTGCTAAGCAGGACGAACGCATATATTGTACATATGACTATTTTCCAAATGCTTATAAACGGTGGTTTTTCTAATTTATCCCAATTCTTTGCAGGTTTGGATTGCTGTGTTGCCGAGACAGGAGGCGCAGCGCCGAATTTGTGAACGTGCTAATTTAGATCCGGACGCTGCGAATGAACGTCTGTTGCGACAAGCTGCTGCGGTTGCCGAGACCACAGGTGGACTAGATTGGTGGGACGTTGGACAAATAGATACAGGACTGGGACCGTTGGGACGTGCCCACGTGGTTTTGAGCACACAGTGGGAACCTGAATGTTCGCAGCTACAGGTCTGCAAAGCTTTCCGTGCTTTAGAGGAACGTCTAACCTCGGTTTACTAGTTCAATCAACCAATATTTCATAGGGCTTTCACTACCTGCAGTCAAATTGTTTTGCTGTTATTTTGAACTCAGGTTTATTTTCGTGCTCAGTGTAATTTTGTTCATGTTTGAACTGATCAGCTAAGCTCTGTGCAACAGCATCTTTACACTCCCAAATGTTGCACGCTTTATTTTCTGTACAATCCTTTCTATATATATTCTATTCAAGAACGTGTCATCTTGTCACTGGTTTTCACGATTCTCTTTTGATTTACTATTCATGTATGTCGAACCACCTTGTCGATGTAGTCCCGAAAAAATTCTGTTCATTTACTTCCTATCTTTTGCTGGACTGTTGTCGCTTCTGAATACTCTTTAAACACTCATCAAGCTGGCTACCATGATATCTTGCGTTTATCAATACGTAGCCTAACAATTACGTTTATAAAGCTATGGACGCTGTGGATCAACTCGTGTACTTTTGAAGTTGTTTACCGAACGACAGTTGCTTGCGAAGTGTGATAGTCGTTCATGCTTCTCAGGCTGGGGCAGTCTTTTTTAATATTTGTTGACCTCCTTAGTAACGTTTCCTTTTAGGATATACCAAGTCACTGTTTAGGTGAGCGTCGGCCCGAGCCACAGGCTCATGGCTGTTGTGATGATGATGGTGATCTATGGCGTCTCAATTTCAAGGGTCGCATTTGTAAAGCCGCTCTTCCAGCAGTCTACTTCACTTCTCCGCGCCGTCGTCGCTAGGGGCCGAGGTTGCCAGTAAGCAAATATGTCGTCTTCAGGATCGATGCGGTCTACTCGTTTAAACTCTAAAAATGCACGAATTTAGGTTATCAGGCCATGTATGTGGAGTAACATTCGTTTGCCGCGCCTCAGCTTGCTGCCGTAAAATATGAGAAAGTCAACTGTTAACTTTACAAACAGAAACAGTTGCTGTCACCAGTAACAAAGGTAACGCAGACGGTGTTCTTCTAAGTTAAGGACATGTGGCCGGAGGTGGCAGCTAATCGGGTTCAGGGACCTGAATTCGTTTGCCACTTGTGTTTTGATACTGGTGACGATCCTAAGGTGCCGTCTGATTCACATTCACACTTTTGTCTATTTGTAAAGTGTAGGTGTTTTGATGCTCATTGTTCCGAGTTCAGGTATGCGGTAAAACCGTGTGGTGGTCAGCCAACGACGTGGCTACAAAATATGAAGGCCTTAATTGTTCTACCGAGTAAAGCGGATAGATAACCGTTCCATCGAAGTCATCGTGACCACTCAACTTGTTGACTGGAAAAGTCATCCGGGATAGCAATCTGCTGCACTCCATGACGTGCCTGCGTCCATACTATTTCTAGTTCTGTTTGGCCTTGTTTCATCCATTTTTATACTCTGGTAGATTTTTATTCCACGTCACTGTTGAGGTGGGCGACGACGCAAGTCAGTACCTTCTGGTCAAACTCCTGGCCACTGTCAATGAAAAGTGAGGGTCACCATTAATTATACCTCTTCTCATTCTTCTGTAAACTCGAACCTCGTCTGCTGGCTGTGTGACAGTCAAAACCGTGACAACCAAGGAATTGTTCAATCGATGACAATGTGTTTGACAAATTCTGAATCTATGCCTAGCAATAAATAGGCGTCTGAATGTACAGAATGAATGTTTGACTTTTTTGAACATTCAGTTTAGCTTTTACAACTTCAATTGCCATGGATATACGTGCGTATAGTATCTCTGCCCATTTGACTGGAAATGTGCACTATATTGTACTCAGCAAGCTTTTCTGCCGGCAGGAGGATTCGTGGTGTTATGATATGGCGAAATGTGTTAAGGTCACAGTGAAACGAAAATCCGGAGCACTAGTTAAATGGATCAATAGTAAAAACACGTGTCTTGCTCCAAGAATTAGCTCATCGCGTTGGTTTTGACTATTGTTGTGTGCAGGTTAAATCAATTGGTTTCTGTCAGGCACATATGCGGTGGCAGAAATATCCCAAGCATTACTGTTTTACGGCATCTATTACTTTGGACCACTGACAGGCACTCGGTTTGTCGTCACCTACGGACAATTCTGCATCCGTAACTATCACAACCCGACCTATACTGCTACCTTGACGAGGTGGTCGGGCTGTGTACTGTCTTGATCCGGCGGGCTATGCTGACTAGGACTCCGGTCCTTCCAGGTGAAACCTTGTCAGACGAAAAGAAGTTAAACTCAGAGGATTGTATGTCGCACTAATGACCGCGTATGAGTGCTTAGATAGTGAGGCACGATCCTATAGACATACAGCAGAACTATTTCTGTAGTTGCCGCACTGCTGTCTTCCGTATCAAAAAGAAAGGGGTTAGAAAAGGTACCTCAAACAAAGAACACTCCGGTCGCCCAACGGTTGACCGTGACCGCCGGCGTATTATCTAATACGGTCGAAAAACATCAGATATCCCTCAAAATCCCGATGTAACTTCGAGTACATCCGCTGCGCGCAGCAGTGTTCAGAATCAGACATTACTGTCTTATTCACTGCGCCCTCGGGCTAGGCAAACCCCTCACTGCCAAGTGATTTCAATGCTCAGCTTGGTCGTCTTTCCCCGGATGAGAAACGGCTAGGAAGTATGTTTGGCGTCCAGGCACAACGCACTGACAATGACGAAAGACTACTACAGCTATGCGCATCTCACGGTTTGTATATTTCGAGCACTGCATTTCAACACAGGAAGAAGCACTGTGTTACTTGGAGGCCTCCGTGTGCTTCTCAGCCGTGGACACAGTTGGATCATGTATCAGTTAGTTACAGGTGGCGCCACTCTGTTAAGGACTGTCATGCCTTTTGGAGCAACCACCTGGACTCGGACCATGCCGTTGTGCGTGCCCGTTTCGTTTTGTTATTTGCCCAGAGGACTTACGCTCGTAAATGCAAGGAGTTCAACTGGCATTCGTGCGATGATGATGTAAAGAACGCTTA